>KE561060.1:0-23587 GCA_000442015.1 Rozella allomycis CSF55 | reverse complement strand
CCAGAACCATTGTCAATAACGAGTGCGGCGACTTCTTCTTGCATTACTAAATTCGATACCCATGCCTTGGTGCTTTCCTATTTATACCTTTGCACACCCTGGCCCAGTGGCTTGGTAGATGGTAATTAACCGAAATACAAAAATTAGCGTAATTTAATCATTAATAGATTTAGATTGTGTAATTTAAATAATCAAAATATGATATTGCTATAATGCTATTATTAGGTCATGTTTTATGGTTTATGACAGTCGATCATGTAATGCAAAAATAAGGAATGTCACGATACTAATTTTAACTTTATTTCTTTTATATCGTCTTGAATCTTTTCATCAATTTTCTTTAATTTCATGGCCCTCTCTATTTCAAATTGTGCTTTCTAGTCGAAAATATATCATTACCATTCTTTTTATCATTTAAAGAGACGAAAACGGAAGCTCTCTCTAAGAAAAGCATTGCCCTTTGCTTATCACGGAATTCTTCTTCTTGAATCATATCTGGGTTAGTGTTGAATGGCCTTTCAAGAGTTCCGTCACCAAAATCTCTCAAAGATTTTGAGTCCAAAATTTGAAGAGCGAGGGCACTATCATTTAATGAATTATCATATTGCTCTAACGATTTATAACAATAAGATCTTTTGATTCTAGCCCTAAAACTTGTATTGATTTGTAACAATTACTCTAAAAAATCAAATCTTTTGTCGATAATCTCGGTTAAGACATTTATGGCAGAATGGTAATTTTGATTATCTATGAATGCAATAGCCTTTTTCCATAATTTGTCTTTAGTTTACAAGAGGTCAAAGAAATTTACCCATAGACATCCTAGAATCGTTTAGCCTGTTTTTCATATCTATTTCATATTAATTTGCTTAATTACCGTTTATCGAACTTCTAGCTACAGATTGCTGTGGCATTTGCTCAATTTTAGTAAACTTAACGGAAATTGTTGCATTTTCTCTAATAGATGGCATCGTAATCTTCCTAATTATAGTATTTACAGACTCTGGTGCTTCTGAAACATCAAAATCATTAGATGCATCTTCAAAATACTCGATTTCTTCCCATTCATCATCATCCTTTGCCTATGTTACAATTATTGAAGAATTACAAATGCAGATCGTATCTCCTGTTGTATTCTGTATTCATATAGCTTTCTTTCTTCATCTTCCAATTTCATTTGATTCTTTATTAGATTTTGTTTGGTCATAGACAAGGTTTCTTTTCTTTCCACTGATTTCTTCTGATTGACCATGGTTCACTTTACCAATTTGTGATATTCAATGAATTTCGCGTGCGAATCGTTACGCCTCTTAAGCCTTTCTCCAAAGTCGCTTGACTTCCATTCCAACTGGGGCCAAATTTCTTCAGTACATTTCACCAAAGTAAAGTATGCAATATTATCTCTAAAAACACATGTTGAATCTTCATGATTAATTTCTTTCGCCAAATCAAGTTCAAAGATGTACGGATGGTGGTTGATTTTTACAAACAAGTTGTCGCCTTCTTAACTAATGACATAATTAGTACAGTATATCTCCATTTTTTTCGGAGTCACCAGCTTCGGAAAGGGTATGCTTACATGTACATACTTTTCAGTTTGGGTGAAAGAATAGTTTTTTAGGGTAATTGGCATTATTGAATTTATGAAAATTTATTAATTAAATGTAAGCTCATCCACTGTTACTTTCGCACCTGAGTTGCGTAAACTATCTTTAAAAATATCCCTGTCCATTGGTTTTCGCATGTCTATTTGGGCAAATACATACAGTATACCATAAGCGTTTTCGCCGTCGCAGTAATAATTCAAAACCTCTCTATATATGGTGTAACCGATTTTATGATAAAAATCCACAGCTGATTGGTTATTTCTTCTAACAAAAAGGTCGACAAAGTAGCCACCATCTCTGTTATTACAAACTACAGCATAACATACATTTTATCTGTAACATTCTCCAGAAACGTCATTAAGAAAGAAGCAACTCCTAAGCGTCTATACTCAAACGCCACAGACAAGGCAGATACATGGCCATGCCAACTTTTCTCCAAACCTTCTACTTTTCCCATGACATATGTAAATAGATTTTTATATATTTACTATAACCCATTGGTCGTTTGTGGATGTTTTCTGCGATAATAAAATACTTCGGCCATCGTAATAAATAATTCAAATAGTATCCAATTGTATACTACAAATTAATAGTTGATATCTGTACGTTTTCCGTTAAATAATCTAAGTTAATGTTTTGAAGTTTCAATAAATCGATTGGTTTCAACAGGCGTAGAGTGGTCATAAAGTGCAAGCAACAAAAAATGTGACTAGGAAATTTACAGAATTCCCTAATCCCTTAATTCTCTATGCGTAAATATTTGATGATTTTCATCCATCATTTAAATCTCTGAAGAAAAATAACTAAAAGTTAACGTCCTACATAATGTCTGTAATACAAAAAGCGGAGTTGCTTGGCTGTCAAGAATATAGATGAACCTTCCATGATGCCAACAATGAGTGGTATTCTTTATTTTGAATGCTAATACGTTGTCGTCTGAGCCCAAACTACTCTTTAAGCGTTTCTGATGTATCATGCGTGCGGATAAAATAGTCAATACAATGCAATGGGTAAATAAACAATGCTTGGCCTTGTTAGTTGTTAGTCTCGCCTTAGCCTCAGTACCATAGTCTAATGTGTATAAAAAACATTTTTTCAACGCATTTTTTCAACGTGATAGCGAGTGAAGCGGGTATAGACCCTCAAATTGTTAGTGGCGCCTTTTACAAAGTTCAATAGTCTATAAAAAGCATTTTCTCAATGTGAATGCGAGTAAAGTGAGTACAAACCCAACTATGGCACGCGAACCCGGCTGTGATAACAATACCTGTGTAATCCTTTATGTGAACTGACGCAAGAACAACCGCTAGAAACAAGTATTTTTTGTTAAGCGCAAATACGGAGTANGATTTTCATATTTAAGGGCATTTTCTTTTGCTGATGATATTTTCTGTTTCTATCAGTTTTATCTATGCGAGAAAAATCTGAACACAATTCATTTTTAATGCGACTTGCAAGAGAAGCGAGTATAACGGATGTGTTAAAAAACATATGAAAATCTATTAATGTTTAGCTAGAATTTAGAAACAAACTTTTCAATCAAGCGCAAATNAATAAATAAACAATCGTTACTACTCAAACTCTTTTCAAGTTTTATTAAGTTTTTCTTTAGGAATTAATTAATAATAATAAGAAATAACAAATCAATCCATAATAAGAAAACACATTTATTAAAATTAAGAATCTGGATTCCTATTCAAGCTCATAACTCTCTTAAAATTAATAAATTGTATTTTCTTAGTATGGATTGATTTGATTTTTCTTATTATTATTAGTCAATTAATAAAAGAAAACTTATTAAAACCTTAAAAAGAGTTGAGTAGTAACGANATATTGCCAATAATGAGTAGTATTTTTTATTATGAATGCTTATACGTTGTTGTCTGAGCTTTAAGAGTTTCGGATGTGGATAAAATAGTCAATTCAATGGGTAAATAAACAAAACTTCGCTTTGTTAGTTGTTAATCTCGCCTTATCATCAGGAAAATAGTCTATAAAAAACACTTTTTCAATGTGAAACAGTGAAAGTGAGTGAAGCGCAAAGCCTCGACTGGCGTGCGAACCCGTGAAAAACATATGCGATCTATGAGGACAACCCTAGAAACAAACTTTTTTAGTTAAGCGCAAGTATGAGGTATCGGTTTTATCTATAACGAACACAATCCATTTTTAATGCGAGAGAAGCGAGTACAATAAACTTGAACCTTCATGATGCCAAATATTAATGAGCGACATATTTTTTTGTGAATGCTTGCTTATTCCAAACCTAATGGAATGCGTAAATAAACAAAATTCTGTTTATTAGTCTGTTGAAGCGAGTACAAACCCTAAGTTCCCTAACTATGGTCGATAGCGTGCAAACCCGGGGCCTTATATGCTAGCTAGCGTGCGAACCCGGATATTTTAAGTCTATTAATNTAGTGTTCCATTGAGATTTCAAGCTCGTAAATTTTGATTCTTTGGATTTTAATTTCAACAAAAAGAAGAAAGGAAAAAAATAAATTTTACGTACATATGAAAGCAAAACTAATTTTATTTAAGGTATTTATGCCAGTCTTCTCAGAATCATGGATGCATTCCTTTTTGCCAATGTGAAACTGATCTTTAATTTGAGCCTGTGATATACCACATTAGTTTCAATATTTTGCATATTGANCACGCATTTGACAATCGATGATATAGAAAGAAGATTGCTAAATGAAAGAATCAGTCAGGTGATATAAGTACCAAAATCGGTCTCTGCAACTGGGTTAGGTTTGTCATCCAAATTTGAAACGCTCTACTACAAAAAAGAAAAGCCACAGCCAACGCTGCCGATGTGCTGAANGTCTATTAATGCGATGAAAACCGTTAGACAAAATGTTTTTTGTTAAGCGCAAGTATGAAGTACAGACCCTCTCATACGATAGACGATGTTTATCATCTTTAGGTTTTATCAATGCGAGAAATATGACGTTTTAATGCGAGCGAATCGAGTACAACTTCTAGTCAATAAAAAGAGTTGATATATAAAAAATATGACTTTAATATCATTCAATTCTATATTTTGTGAATAATGATTATTTATGTCCTACCTAGCCCATGGGCGGGACACCTGTAGTAAGGTCGATTATAAAACTCCGNGAGTGATCACTTGATTATTATATGGGTGTTCATGTGGATATAACAATGTGTATGGCAAGTCTCATACGGAATGGAGACCCGATTATTATATGTGATTATTTGCNCTGTCCACCAAGGAGAGTCCTTCAAAAGACTAACAGTGCCAATGTTAGAATCCCTCAAATCTTCTCTTTTCCGCTTTTTTGAATTCACAGTAGTTTCTGGGTCTTCTTCTTCTTCAAAGTCAAAAGCTATAAAGTCATCGTTCTCTGCAAACTCGTTCAAACTCATTTTTGCGACAAGCCACAAAATCGTACCGCTTAATCAACAAAAAAATCATGCACAGAAAAACTTTATTNGATAATGAAATTTCCTATCTGTTTCGATAGTTCCATTCCTGAAAATGAAGTTTATCCCGGAGATAAGTACCATTTTTTGTACATATATATAATCATAATTNAGGCGTTTTAAGATAATGAAATTTCCTATCTGTTTCGATAGTTCCATTCATGAAAATGTTGATTATCTTAATTATCCCGGAAGTAAAGTACCAAGCTTGTAGTATAGATGGGATAATAATGNACTAGCGGTTGTACTCGCTTCGCTCGTATTAAGAAACTGAATTGTGTTCGAATTTCTCGCATAGATAAAACTAATACTATAATATACATACCAGATGGTAATCATGATATGATTTTGCAATTGCCTTGAGAGGCATCGGTACTCCATACTTGCGCTTAACTAAAATTTAAAAAANTTTTACAAGAAAAGAGAGGTTCATCTAAACCGATGATTATTTTGGAATGTGTATGACTAATTAGTGATTAAATATAACGAGGTGAAGAATTATTTGAAACAAACATTGTGGTGTGGGAATATTTGTGGGAAAAAGCGATTAAGGGATAAACAGTCAAAAGAGCACAATGGTTTTTTTTAAAAATACTGCATCTTAATTAATNTCATTCTTTATAGTATGTATATGATAATAATGTGCAGCCAAGCATCAAACTGGATGATTACTTGATTATTATGTATAAGCTAAATGTTAATGGATATAATAATGTGTGNTGGTTGATGCGACCGGAACCCTCTCGTAAATAAATTTTCATTTCATTTCATTTCATTTCATTCATTTCATTTCATTTCATTCATTTCATTTCATTTCATTTCATTTCACTGTCAGCCACCATCATCAGCCCAATGTAAAGCTTTCAAGAATTATAAACTTTATTCCTGTTTATCGAGAGATTGTTTTTTGCCTTTAATATTTTAACTTTCAGCCAACGAAAATTTTAAGTGCTCCGCTTTGGTGGTAACCAATTTAATTTCTGCAATATTCAAACAGTACTGATATGGGGCCTTTTGTGTTTATCGTTTCGGAATATACCCAAAGTTATGTCTCTCCATTTTGTCCACTATTCCCTCTGCTATTTCAAGCCGGTCAAAAAGAGACAAATCCCTGTAATAGCTTTGGAACAATGAATTATANGTTTGATATCCGACCTTACTACAGGTGTCCCCCATGGGCTAGGTACGACAATGCTGAAAATTCTTTGTCGGACACGACCTCCGGTGTCACTATCTGGTTGATTCGATATCTTAATGTTCAAAATATGAGTGACATTTCCCCATTTCTAATTTCTCTTTTGATGTCGTTCAAGATAAATGACTGCTTTCCACTGATGTTGATGGCTGCCATTTATAACATAAGAAATTGGACTTTGTTGCCAATTGTATTTGAATAGCGATCGCAATCAAGCAAGTTAGTATCATATGACATATTATATTTGCAGTAGCCAAAGCGCGAAATAATTGATAAATGGTAGACCGGGAGCCTTGCGGGTTTGTGACAGCCTAGGTTTAATTGCCAAAGACATAAAGAATAAATCGATTAATGCATTAGATATAGCCGGCAAGATATCAGGAAATGGTCTTTAAAAAGCACTAGCCAATAAACCAGCAAAATGAACGTCCTCGCTTAGCTCTGACCCCGGGAATAGAGTATGAGGTGGGGTTTCGCGGTAGAAATATTGACATTCGTGTAGTAGCTCTTCGCCAAAATAAACAATATTTCTTTCAGATCCTTCATTACTAATGTCACAATCATCAATTAATTAGCAGAGCATTTGTACTGAACAAAAATTGAACTTAATATCCCCCTTTATATAGGTCGTTTCTGAGTAAATACGTTTTAATTCAGCCAGGAGGAGGCCCGAGGAGACGTTACGCGAATTGCCGCTGTCGCAAAATTTTGAAAGAGCGCAATCTAGGTCAGGTTGATTTCACCATTTAAATAGGCAATAGATTAGGTCTGATAATATAGCTAATTACCAAGGCGTTGGCATCAATTTATGATTATCTCTTATCTGTAAGGGTAATTAGTAAACCTTGTAATAATCTAAAAACAATTTATAATTTATTTATATAGGGCTGATTAACACGTAATTCTGGTTACTTCTAGATCTTCTAATAGCTTTAATGAATTCTTCAATAAGTAGTAAAGAAGACGATAAGAACACGATTTTCAAAATGTCCCATATGTAAATTGGTTCTGTTAAGAATATTCTTTGAAAGAAAGGGACGTAGATAACAACGAGCTGGGCCAACAAGGAACCAACAATAGAGAGCAAAAGGGGAATGTTTGTAAAAATGCCAAGTTTAGTGATTGATTTAGTTTCTGATCTACAGGAAATTACGTTGAACATTCCAAACATGACAAAAGTAGTAAAAGTCATTGTTGTGTCTCTAGAAGTGACCTATTTATTTAAACAAAGGGATGAAGGTACCTTTCCATCTTTCAATTCGGATATGAAAATAAATAAAGAGCCAAGTAAAATGATAAAAGAAGATAAGAATATTCTTTTTAGCAAAGCAAAAGTCAAAATTGCAGCATCTCTATTTCTTGGGGGTTCTTTGAATACTTGAGGATCAACAGGCTCTACACCAAGACTCTGCGCGGGTGGTCCATCCATTATAATATTTATCCATAAGATTTGAGTGGCATTTAATGGACTTGGGAAGCCAAACAACGTAGAAACAGAAATTAACATTAATGCAGCAATGCTAGTACTTAATTGGAATCTTAAAAATCCTCTAACGTTGTGATAAATAGATTTCCCTTCTTCAATCCCATCCAGAAAGCAACTTAAATCATCTTTCACTAGAATAATTTTAGCTGCTTCACGAGACACATCCGTTCCACTTTCACCCATCGATATTCCAATGTCTGCTACTTTTAATGCAGGACCTTATTAGTTGTAAGTGCAAAGTTTACTATCGTTGACGCCATCTCCAGACATTCCAACCACATGTCCTTTAGACTGCAACGCTTTAATGAACTCCATTTTATTTTTTGGTGTAGCTCTATAAATGACTGAAATATGTGGAGCTTGATTGACCAACATGTGCTCTGGCATCGCTTCCAACTCTGATCCAGATACTGAACAATTTAATCCGCTGAATTGAATCCCAACAGATCTGGCAATACTTTCTGCAGTTTCTTTAGAATCACCAGTAATCATAACTACTCTAACTCCAATCTTTTGAAGTTTATTAATTGTTTTAGCTGCATTTGGTCTTGGTGGGTCAAGTGAAGCAATAAATCCCGAAAATTCCAAAAAGTTTATTGATGGTCCAAATCCAAAAGCTAAAACTCTCAGACCTTGAGAACAAAGAATTTGATATTGAAAATAATATTCCTTTTTCATATCTTCATCTAAATGAGGACATCGTTGAATAATTGTAGCAAATGAACCTTTAACATAATACATTTCTTCTTTAGATATTTTATGAGCACATTTAACAGCCATAAATTTTGTTTCAGAGGAAAATGGAATCTCATCAACTTTATCATAATTTATTCTTTCATCTTCTAATCCAACTTGTAAACACAATCGAAGAAGCGCTGATTCTGTTGCGTTTCCCAAAACTTCATCTTTGACAAAATAGGCATTGTTGCATAAATTAGCTATTAATAAAAGTCTTCTAGTCGATTCGTCAAGTTTGGTATCTTCGGCATTGATGACCGACTTGTTTGAAGGTAGGAATATTTTAGTCGCAGTCATTTTATTCAACGTAATAGTCCCAGTCTCTCTTTAAAAAAATAACATTTTACTTTATCAAGACATAACGTATCAATGCAACCAAGCGATTCCAACATAGCATCTTTTTCACAATAACATTCTTCTTTGCCATTCTAATTACACCAAGTGCCAAAGTAACAGTGACTACAATAGGTAGCCCTTCGGGTATGGCTGCAACTGCTAAACTAACAGCTACAGTAAACATTTCCAGCCATGGCCTCTTTTGAATCAAACCAATAACTAAAATAAGTGCGATAATACCAAAAGAAATCAGTGACAATTGCCTTCCAAGAAAATCCATTTTCATTTGCAAAGGAGTCTTTGCATCCTCAGTGTCTCGCATCCTTTAATCATCAAATTGTCTTTTTACATTTGAAAAACTTTTCCAAACTCCGTATCAACAGCAGTGGCAATAACAATTCCCATTCCATGCCCATGCCTAATCAATGTACCCATAAACGCCGTATTTCTTTCTTTATCTTCAACCGACTTTCTTCGTGGTTTATTTTCACCTGTCAACATACTTTCATCGATTTCCAAATCTACCGCCTCCTAAACAATTATTGTGAAAATTACTTCTATCAGTCTCAGGTCCGCTGGAACTCGATCACCAAGAGCTAGCAACACAATATCGCCAACTACCAAAAATGTAGAATTGATGTGACACATTCTCCCTTCACGTATAACTGTGCATTCATGTGGCACCAGTTTTTTCAATGAATTTAAGCTTTTTTCTGATCTATATTCCTGAATTATAGCAACCGCAGACACAATAGTGACAGCCTAACACTACATTCATGNAAAAATGTAGAATTGATGTGACACATTCTCCCTTCACGTATAACTGTGCACTCATGTGGTACCAGTTTTTTCAATGAATTTAAGCTTTTTTCTGATCTGTATTCCTGAATTATAGCAACTGCAGACACAATAGTGACAGCCTAACACTACATTCATTGCATTTTCTTACAGCAATAATGCTAAACGCATTTTCATACTCTCCTATAAAAACAGATATGATTGCGGAACCAAGTAACAAAAGTACTAAAGGATTCTTTAGTTGATCTAATATTCTAGATAAAATTGTCTCTGTTTTGTCTTCGTTAAATTCGTTGTATCCTGATTCTTTCAGTCTCTGATCTACTTGTTCATTTGTTAAACCTGTTGTTGGGGAAGAACCAAAGTAAGAAAAGACGACATTCACGTCAGAATTCGTCACATTGAACATCGGAAAAATCCAAAATGCAGTAATGTCCCGACGATTCAATTGTGAACGGCATTCCAATGTAAAATTATATTTGAACACTAAGGAAAGCCTTTGCACTTGAATCAATACAGACTCAGTATAAATTTTAGTACCTCATCGTCAAAACCATAAATAAAGATAAATGATAATTCATACTAAATAATTTTTTTTTCATTATTCTAAAAAAAATTCATAATCAAAATAAATAAGTTTTATTTCTTCGAATCTACGATAGCGTCGACTCGACCTTGGAATCTTCCACCTCTGTAGCGTCCGGGTCATTGTCTTTGTCTTTGTCAGAACCGATTTCCGACTGTGGTTTGGAGTTGGGCTGACTGCTTCCATCGTACTGATTCAAAGCGACTGTGCAAAGCTGACTCAAAACATTCAGTTTAGACGAAAGGGCAATACCGGGGGTTGCCTGCCTTTCAGGTAAACTTGAAGAATTCTGTAAATCAAAAACTAATTCGGTTGAATTATTTCGAGATAATCCACAAAAAGCATCGTTAAAGTTCTCTTGAAACCCTCGTTTGCAAATATCTTGCCATGATAACGACTGTGCTAATTTAAAGTAATTAATGAATGTTACAAACTTGCTCTTCGGGCACGTAGAAGCATGGATAAGCGCTTTGTTCTTGCATGACTGGAACACCGTTTGAGTCGACTGGAACTGGTATAATAGCGACGACTGGTGTATTGGGAGTAGAAGCAACTGAAACAGATCGAGGCATGGGGAATCGAGTATAAGGATTGCATAGCCGTAGTGCTGGAGTCTGTTGAGCAGGATATGCAAGGGACAAGTCTTGTTGCAAAGGCATTTGGTAGCTATTTATCATTGATTCAGGTGGCACAGAAGTGGCTCTTTTAATTTCGAGCTGCCTGTTAGGTTGCTATATAAAATGCCAAATCAATTTACTTGATAAATGGACATATCTATCTGTGGTATAAGTGACTCACCGAGAGTCTCTGTAGAGTATAGCAAAGACGGATCAACCGAGGGATAAAAATCTATAATCCATTAAAAACATTTTTACCAGCAAAATCTTGTTTCTCCGTGTTCTTATTAGCGCTATATGGCCCGCGTTTTGTCCTTTTTCTGGGTTTCCTTTGGGAATCGACGCAAGAGTGTTCTATTCCATATTTTATGCAGCGATTGCAAGGTCTCCCGTCGTCGCATTTCTTGCATGCTTTTTGGCAGTTGACTAGGTGAGACGAGGTGTGAAAAGGTACCGCATGCATTCCGCACCTGTTTGCGTTTTGGCTTTGTTTTTGGGTCGCATTGGTCAGCAGCAATAAGCGCTGGGTTTTGTTCGGTCATTTGTGAAACCCAGACACGGTGGCTTGGGGAGACATGACTATTCCTTTTTTGTAGAATGGGAAATGGTGTGGATTGTAAAGAGAAAAAAGTGTAGAATGTGTTTATGAGATGTAATGGATGATAATTGGTGAAAAAGGCATTTGGATAAGATCTCGTAATTTTCGTAAAACCCTAGTAATAAGGGGTAAAGAGTAACGAATGTTTTGAAGAGTAGAAATGAATTTACCGTTTCCTGCGTCTTCTGCTCCTTTGAAAAAAGTGAATAGGGTGCAATTTGGTGTCATGTCACCTGATGAAACGGTATTTTTAGTTGATTTGGATAAAGTAAGCGTGGCATGAGTGTAGCGACGATTGAGCATCCTGAAACATATGAAAATGGAGTTCCTAAAAAAGGAGGGTTACTTGACCTTCGACTTGGTAAGTATAGAAGTGGTAGAAGATAGGGACTGTTGACAGACATTATGTTTGTGCTACGTGTGGTGAAGGGATGACTAATTGTCAGGGACATTTTGGAGATATACAATTGGTTAGACCGATGTTTCATATTGGGTTTATTAAACAGGTAAGAAGACGATGCTGTTTTGAGGAAAGGTTAAGAAGATATTGGAATGTGTGTGTTTCAGTTGTTCTAGGTTGAAAGTGTTGCCAGTAAGATGAATTAATTAAGTGAATGAGAATGAAAGTTGGTTGAAGCCTGCTAAGAGTGGAAAAGAAGCTAGATATAGATTCCAAACTGTGTGGAATCAATGCAAGGGGAAGCTTCAATGTGAAAGTTCGTTGGATGATGAAGAAGAAGAGAAAGAGCCTGTTGAAGGGAGAAAAAAGTTGGGATGTGGATCTAGACAACCAACGTTTAGATTTGAGGGAGTGAAGATTGTAGCACAGTTTAAGCAAGGCAGTGGAGAAGAGACAGGGAATGAAGGGAAAGTGTAAGAATTATAATATATGATGATGAAAGGTTTGTAAATGCATCTTATGCGTATCAAATATTGAAAAAGATATCTGATGAAGATTGTTTGGCTATGGGATTGAATCCTGAATTCGCAAAACCAGATTGGTTAATTTTGACGTGTTTGCCAGTGCCACCGCCACAAGTGAGACCTTCTATTCAAATGGATGCATCATCTAGAGGAGAAGATGATTTGACGCATAAATTGGCTGATATAATAAAAGCGAATATGCATTTGAAGAAGTGTGAGATGGAAGGAGCGCCTGGCCATGTTATATCTGAATATGAACAATTGTTACAATTTCATGTTGCAACGTATATGGAGAATAGTATACCGGGGCTACCTAAGGCTATCCAGAAGAGTGGAAGACCATTGAAGTCTATTAGTGCCAGATTGAAGGGAAAGGAAGGTAGATTGAGAGGCAATTTGATGGGCAAAAGAGTAGATTTTTCAGCTAGAACAGTTATTACGCCTGATCCCAATCTGTCACTGGATGAAGTTGGAGTTCCAAGAACAATTGCTAAAACATTAACGTATCCAGAGTTGGTTACTGCATTTAACATTGAGCATTTGCAAAAGTTGGTTAATAATGGGCCTAGTGAGCATCCTGGAGCAAGATATGTTGTTAGAGATGATGGGAATAGAATAGATTTGCGATTTAAGACAGATGTAGTGTTGCAACCGGGGTATATAGTTGAGCGACATATTAATGATGGCGATGTTGTATTGTTTAATCGACAGCCATCGCTTCATAAAATGTCAATGATGGGGCATAGAATCCGAGTGATGCCATATTCTACGTTTAGATTGAATTTGAGTGTAACAACGCCATACAATGCTGATTTTGATGGAGATGAAATGAACTTGCATATTCCACAGTCAGTTGAAGCGAAAGCAGAGTTGATAGAGTTGGCGCTTGTGCCAACACAGATAGTGTCACCTCAGTCTAATAAGCCATGTATGGGTATTGTTCAGGATACTCTGTGTGGAGTGAGAAAGTTTACGAGAAGAGAGTGTTTCTTGACGAGAGCCATGGTTATGAATTTGGTGATGTGGATGCCTGAATGGGATGGAAGATTACCGAAGCCGTGTATTGTCAAGCCAGTTCCATTGTGGAGTGGAAAGCAAATATTTTCAATGTTGATTCCTAGTGGAGTGAATTGTGTTACGTTTCATTCAACGCATCCTGATAATGAGATTGGCGATATATCACCTGGTGATACCAAAGTGTTGATTGAGAATGGTGAATTATTGATGGGTAATAATAAACAATTCAATAGAGTAGGTATTGTATGTAAGAAGACTGTTGGACCTGCCGCTGGAGGGTTGATTCATGTAATATTTAATGAGCATGGGCCAGATGTGACAAGAAAGTTTTTTAATGGAGTTCAAACAGTTGTGAATAATTGGTTGTTGATTAATGGGTTTAGTATTGGGATAGGCGATACGATTGCTGATAGACAAACAATGAAGAATATTAATGAAACGATTGCAGTGGCAAAGGAAGAAGTGAAGAAGACTATTCAAATGGCCCAAAAGGGGATGTTGAGTTGTGAGCCTGGAATGACTTTAAGAGAAACATTTGAAAGCAAAGTGAATAAATCATTGAATAAAGCGAGAGATTCAGCTGGAAAGAGTGCGCAGAGTAGTTTGAAAGAGCAAAACAATGTGAAGCAAATGGTAGTTGCTGGATCTAAGGGGTCTTATATTAATATCTCTCAAATGACAGCGTGTGTTGGACAGCAGAACGTTGAAGGGAAGAGAATACCATTTGGATTTAGATACAGAACATTACCACATTTCACCAAAGTAATTTAAATGAAATTGTTTTAAAAGGATGATTATGGCCCTGAGAGTAGAGGGTTTGTTGAGAATTCGTATTTGCGAGGGTTGACACCACAAGAGTTCTTTTTCCATGCGATGGGAGGTAGAGAAGGGTTGATTGATACAGCTGTGAAGACAGCAGAGACTGGGTATATTCAGAGAAAGTTGGTTAAAGCGTTGGAAGATGTGATGATAAAGTATGATGGCACTGTTAGAAATTCACTTGGGGAGATTATCCAATTCCAGTATGGGGAAGATGGGATGGATGCAGTGAAGATTGAAAAGCAAACGTTTGATTCACTTCGACTGAACAATAAGAAATTTGAGATGAAATACAAGGTTGATTTTAGTGTGAAGCAGTTTAGTTTGAATGAGAGTTGTTTGCAAAAGGAGATTATAGAGGAAGTGAATTCGAATCCGCTTGTGCAGATAGCATTGGATAAAGAGTATAAGCAGTTGAGTGTTGATAAGATGATGTTGCGGGAGATATTTCCTAGTGGGGATGCATCGTGGCCGTTGCCTTTGAATTTGAAGAGGATGATATGGAATGCGCAGAGTTTGTTTAAGATTGATGGCAAGAAGGCGAGTGATTTGAGTCCATTGAAGATTTATAAGCAAGTGAGAAGTTTATGTGAGAGAATCGAAAGTAGCAATGTGAAGAGAGATAATTTGAAAGAAGGTTTGAAAGAGTCTAAAGAATTTCATTCAAAAGAAATTACCTCTAAACAAATGGAAATAAATTCATCACTGCTGTTTCAAATATTGGTTAGAAGTTTGCTCAGTGTTAAAAGAGTGATAGAAGAATTTCACTTGAATAATAAAGCATTTGATTGGTTGATTGGAGAGATAGAAACAAAGTATAGCAATTCCAAGGTAGAATCAGGAGAGATGGTTGGAACAATAGCAGCACAAAGTATTGGAGAGCCAGCAACACAGATGACATTGAATACATTTCACTTGGCTGGTGTTTCATCAAAGAAGATGACGTTGGGTGTTCCTAGATTGAGAGAAATATTAAGTTTAGCAAAGAATATAAAGACACCATCGTTGACTATTTATTTAAAGGGAGAATATTCCAAGAATGCAGATTTAGCTAAACAAGTTCAAGTTGAATTGGAGCATACAACTTTAAGAAAGATTGTTTCAAATTCTAGTATTTATTATGATCCAGATCCAGAGAATACTATAATAGAAGAAGATTTAGAGTTTGTGCAAGCGTATTATGAATTACCAGATGAAGATTTTGACCCTAAAAAGTTGAGTCGATGGTTGTTGAGATTTGAATTGGATAGAGCGAAAATGTTGGATAAGAAATTAACTATGGCTGACGTTGCTTCTAAAATTACTTTGGATTTTGATAAAGATTTAAGATGTTTGGCTTCTGATGATAATTCTCAAAAATTAATTCTCAGATGCAGAATTGTTAACCCTGAAGATGACTATGAAAACAGAATTGAAGAAGATGTCTTTTTAAAGAGATTAGAAAATAATATGCTCTCTACTGTCACTCTCAGAGGTATTCCTGGTATCAACAGAGTCTTTCTCGTTGAAAAGAATTCAGAAGTGTTAAACGCTGATGGTGATTTCAATAGAATCAATTTTTGGACTTTGGAAACTGAAGGAATCAATCTGAAACAAGTAATAAATTTTATTTCTATTCAAAGGTTATGTCGCATCCAAACATTGATTACACAAGAACAATTTCAAACGATGTCTTGGAAATATTTAATGTTTTAGGCATTGAAGCAATGAGAGCTTCTCTGTTAAATGAATTAAGAAATGTTATTGAATCTGATGGCTCTTATGTAAACTACAGGCACTTGGCTCTACTGTGTGATGTTATGACATTCAAAGGCGTTCCTATGGGTATTGACAGGCACGGCATAAACAGAACTGAAGCAGGTGCTTTCATGCGTGCTTCTTTTGAAGAAACTTCTGATATTCTTTTACAAGCGGCTTCTTTCGCTGAATTAGACGACTGCAACGGTGTCTCTCAAAATGTTATGCTGGGACAATTGGCTCCTCTAGGCACTGGCGAATTCTCTTTACTGTTGGATGAATCTCAAGTTGAACAAGCTATTCCCATTTATTACCATCCTCTGTTATCATCTCTAAACAATGGTTCTCAAACACCATTTCTTGACTCTAAAACACCTTATTGGAATGGCTCTCAAACTCCATCGGGCGCTTACACTCCACACGATTCTTCATTTTCTCCATTTAATGATTCTGGCAGTTTCAGTCCTGGTCTATCTCCAACATCTCCTGCCTATGCGCCTGTCTCTCCTGGCTACTCTCCTAAAACACCCGGCTTCAATATCTCTCCCGGCTCTGGCTACTCTCCAGGATTCAAAAGTACTGCTTCTCCATCTTACACACCAGGTTCTCCAGTCTACAATCCAAGTGGCCAGACACAATACTCGCCAGGCCAAACGCAATATTCTCCAGGGCAAACTCAAAGTTACTCTCCAGATCAAGGTGGCTATTCTCCGTCTCCATATTCTCCAAACCAAGGCGCTTACTCTCCATCACCATATTCTCCAACGTCGCCTTTAGCTTCACCAAACATGTCGTATTCTCCAACGTCTCCGTCGCACAGGCAAACTAGTCCGAATTATTCGCCTACAAGTCCTTTATATTCACCTGCTTCTCCTCACTATTCGCCTACTAGTCCACAGTACTCGCCTACTAGTCCGCAATATTCTCCTACGAGTCCAAAGTATTCGCCTGGTTCTGGTGGTTATTCTCCGACTAGTCCTAAATATTCACCTACTAGTCCGCAGTACTCGCCAACTAGTCCGCAATATTCTCCTACAAGTCCAAAGTATTCGCCTGGGTCTGGTGGTTATTCTCCAACTAGTCCTAAATATTCGCCTACTAGTCCGCAATACTCGCCTACTAGTCCAAAGTATTCTCCAACAAGTCCGCAGTATTCTCCAACAAGTCCTAAATATACTCCAGGTTCGGGTGGTTATTCTCCAACAAGTCCACAGTACTCGCCAACCAGTCCACAGTATTCACCAACAAGTCCGCAGTATTCACCTGGCAGTCCAAAGTACTCTCCACAAGGCTATTCACCCGATCAAGGCTATTCTCCAAAATACTCTGCAACTGGCAAATACACTTCGACTCCAAAATACTCTCCTGACGATGAACAGAACTATTCTCCTGATACTCCTAAATACTCTCCTGATGCGCAATACTCGCCCGATGGTAGCTATTCGCCTGCTGAGAAGAAATAGTTGTGAAGATATTGGAACAAGGTTGAAAATAAATTTATATTTATTTGAAGAGTTATTAATTGGGTTGGGGTTTTGTTTCAAAATTTTGGTTTATTTAGTTGGCCGGATCGCAAAAATCTTGGTTTATTTAGTTGGCCAGATCGCAAGTTTCCAAATTTCATGTGTACAATTGGTGTATCTTTTGGTAGTCGGATAATCTCGTATCGGTGTTCATCGAGTTCTGGTCTTGTATTGATTTCGTTGATTTTGTTCAAGATGGAAAGACGTATATCTTTGGCAGTTNGACGGCTTGTATGTTCAAATTGTTGTATATTTTAATGTTTCTGTGCATGTAAAGTTTTGCTGAAGCAACAACTTTGATGATTGAATGGTTTTGCACTGCGGAAACGCAATGTATTTTGAAAAAGAGTTGCGAAAAAGGAACGCCACTTTCGCAACTCTTTTTCAAAAGTCACTTTTTTGATAGCACTTTACGCAATAAATTTGAACTGCAAATTCAATGAATAAATATATTTTTCAAAATTTCATATTATGGGTTTTTATAACCTTTAAAAAGGACCATTTTTGGCGGGAATCCAAAATGGCAGGAAAAAAGTATTACTCAAACGCTGAAAGGCTGCGATTTCTTTCACTCATTCCCGATTACTCACGTCGCTTCTACTATTGTATATTCACATACAAGTATTTGATTGATTTCTAATGAGTCTCCACATACTTCGTTTTCCAAACAGCTTCGCCCATTTGAGCCCTTCTTAATACCTACTACTTCAATTTCAATACTTCCTTTCATCAGCAATCCTTTGTACGAGTTATGACGATTCATNTCATTTTCATTTAATCTGCTCTGTGATTTTTCAATTGATATTTGTTGCCAACTTGCCATATATTCTCTAATTTCTTAACTCTTTCTTTTTTCAACTCCAAAACANGTGAACGGTACCTTGGTTGCCATGGAGCTCTTCACAAAACATAGAGATGAATTTAATAGTTTTTCCAAATGCCTAAATTTTGTTTATTATATTTTAAAAAAAANGTGAACGGTACCTTGGTTGCCATGGAGCTCTTCACAAAAAATAGAGATGAGTTTAATAGTTTTTCCAAATGCCTAAATTTTGATTATTATATTTTAAAAACAATAATGTTGTTTCACGCGCTATTAATCACGTCANCAAAAATCGACAAGGGTTACGTCTATGTTACGCCACAATTTGTGTCGCAAATCTTTTTCAAAATACGGTACTTTTTTCCATTATAATTAAATTTTCTGAGTTGATCAAGAAAACTCCAAGGAGATATCAATAAATCGAACGGAGGATAATCCATTCTCAATCGACATCAGTTTCACTCTTTTATCTGTTAATTTACTATCCCATTTATGAGGATTAAGATACTATATGCGCATGGAGCGACAATATGTTTTTTGCTAAAAATGGTACAATGCGAGCGAAGCGAGCACAACACTATCTGTAATACTAAAAGCGGGGTTGCGATGGTAATTGGTTGTCATTTGAAGGATCTCTATACTGATGGATCTATATTCTGATAAACGACGCAATACACAATCCGAGATAATCTATTCTCATTTTTCTTCGGTATAATTAGTATTATTTTTTTATTATGAATGCTTATACGTTGTCGTCTGAGCTTTAATCGTTTCGGATGTGGATAAAATAGTCAATTCAATTGGTAAAGAAACAAAGNAGGATATAAAAAATCAATAAAAGTTTTATTAAGATTTAGTTTCATAATCTCGCCATGGAAAAGATTTTGATGAGGGCTTGTCAAACGATTAATTCGTTGAGTGATATATTTTGTCACAGGCTTATGTCTTTCTTTGTACTCCTGCTTTTTTCTAAAAGCGGGATCTGCACGATATTTCTTATGTACCTCTCTCTTCATTCTGCGCTTTTGAGCTTCTTTGAAGATACTTTTTCTCATTGAAAAATGGACCAGGGGGTCTCTATGAAAAACAAAGACAAACAATGGCAGTTGTAACGAAACTTTGAAATTGTACAAGTGAATAACCTTGTATATTGAAAAGAAACATTAATGGCCAGACAATGGAAATTTTAAATATAGACGTTAAAAATATAGGGATTATAAGAAACATCCAAAATGGCATTAATGTAGTAGAAATATATAAGTTGTAAATCNAGACGTTACAAATAAAGGGATTATAAGAAACATCCAAAATGACATTGGTATAGTAGGAATATATAATTTTTAAATTAACACATGAATAAATATGTGATGAAATGGAAAAAAGGTATGAAAATTAGTAATCATGGTACCAAATGACTAATGTCATGTGGAAGAGATGTTGACTCTGTTAATTACGTGATGATAAACATTTATCTCGCATGTCGAAAACGTATTTTAAAAAGTTTCGGACCCCAGGATCTCGACCATGCGTGTCATGCTACAGGAAAATGCGTACCAGGCGACACTCGCCTGTTGCGGGTAGATGAAACGCAGATAATGATGAATTTGAAAAGCATTCATTTGTGCCTGTACAAAAGCGCGCAATGTCNCTGCTTCAAGTGACTAATGTCATCTGGAAGAGATGTTGACTCTGTTAATAGCGTGATTATTAACAATTATCTCGCATGCCGCAAACGTATTTTAAATAGTTTTGGACTCCAGGATCTCGACCATGCNGTTATGATTAACATTTATCTTGCATGTCGAAAACGTATTTTAAATAGTGTCGGACCCCAGGATTTCGACCAGGCATGTCATGCTACAGGAATATGCGTACCAGGCGACTGTTGAAGATTTGCATTTTCTATTTGATGTTGGAGTGTATAATGCGAATTACAACTTTCGAATTTGGAAATCTAAGAAGTTTGGTTTCGACAAACAAAGTTTCGAATCCACAATGTCATTTTCTTTAGATAATTTTCGAAAGACGCTGATAACTTTTCCAGATGCCAGCAAAATAATCCATGCGTGCGAGATTGACAGTCATGTTCTGCTTGTCCAGTGACAATAAAAGCGCTAAAGATTGATCAAAATTTGTCACTTTATACGTAGTGTCAATTAATAAAAATCACACTTAGTGGAGGCAATAATGTAAAGAGCACGTTTGTCCGCCCACCTAAATTTCAGCACAGTACCCAGAGAGTCACGATCAACAAATATTGATACGGTTTTGTCATTGTCGTCTTCTAAATTCTTAATGAGCTTTTCATATTCATTCCCTAAAGGGCCAAATATTTCGGTTCTTAAGGAGCGGATTTTTTGCGATATTGTAGATAAGGGAAGAACCTTGTCAGGGTACATTGTTTTTTAAACAGTATGAATTTGAAAAGAATTTATGTGTGCCTGGACAAAAGCGCGTAATGTCTCATGAACATCAAATACTTCAACGTTAACGTCGTTTAATGGAGGATGATTATGTTCAAAAACATGAGCCACAATAACCCAGCCATTTTGAGACAATTTATACGCACATTAGCGGGACAAATCGGATAGCGTGTTTTGCTACATGCAAGGTGCATTTTCTCGTGACCTGACCTAGGGACACCAAGTGTGTACCCAAAAAGCTTAGATTCGCATATAATACGCTCCTTTAAAACCGATCCAGGTAAACCCATACCTTTTAAACTGGCCACGAAACATATCATATGTGCACAATACTCAGTCAAATTGTCCATAAAACTTGGAGCAGACATGCGGTACAGTAAGGGGGGCGACTATTTAGAGTAATTAAGGGATTCAATAATATGCCGCGACATGTATTTTAGACATATGGTGTCCATATTTGGATGNTCAGCATCCACCTCTTCGCTTCTTGTTTGGTATCTGCTCTTGGACTCTGTTACTGGGGAGCCGTACAAGGGAACTACTGTCGCGTCCATTTTACGCTCTTCTCTTGTTGTTCCTATCATCGACCATTTTCGAAAGGCTGTCAAGGCCGAGTACTCCAACAAAATTTCTTCTGTAGATTCCGGTGAGCTTCTTNTATGTGCACAATACTCAGTCAAATTGTCCATAAAACTTGGAGCAGACATGAGGTACAGTCAGGGGGCGACTATTTAGGGTAATTTAGGGATTCAATAATATGCCGCCGCATGTATTTTAGACATATGGTTTCCATATTTGGATGTTTAACTTTGGACAAAATATATCAGATATTGGCAAGGTAATAACTTCAAAAAGTACATCACATATATATGTAAATGTAGACAGAGTAGTAGACATAGACATGGACATTTTTATTTAAGGTAAATTAACAGACATGCAGTGTATTGAAATGTGATGTGATTTGAGGATTGATGATAAATATCATAAATATCNGAAAATCCAAAGAAACTTGCCGCTTTCTTGAGACAATTAGAGTTTGTGTTCGAATTGAATGAACAAATGTATAACACTGAAAACAAGAGGATTATTTATGCAGCTTCATATTGTCGAGAACCGGTGTGCGATTGGTTATAGAATCATATTGGCTCATTGATGAAACGCTAAGAACATATGAAGATTTTGTATTACAATTAAAGAGACAATNATTTTGGCGCAGCCCAGCATCCCCCAATCATACTTCTTCATTACCCCGACAAGTTTGCCAGGGGTAATGCACACCCCGGGTGTAAATATTTCTACCCGTCCTGGATCAATTGGTACTTGATAATATGAATGTGAAGTATGCCTTGTGTCGCTGTTGCGAAGTAAAAGGTCATTTGTGGCGTGAATGTAATTGTGTACATCGTCAGTGTAAACGGCGTCAGAAAATATTTGTGAAATTTTCTTCTGGGGAGCCTCACAACGCTCACTTCAATCAACAATCTACATGCCGATGAATCTAAAAGCGTCCAATCTTGTTCTGATTCTTCTTCTGATTCGAATACCGACATGTCTGACACAACTGATGCTCATTTGAATAATATTAATATTACATTTGACAATAATTCATCATTATCTGCTACTATTTGTTCTTTAGGTCTTGCAACAGTTTTGTCGCGAACAGTGTTAGAGGCCGTGGGACGATGAGAAACAGAGGAAGTAACCGACTGGGTAGCAGCGGTAGCTAGAGACGCGGGCTTGGAACCAGAACTTGGGGAAGACGGACAAGACATAAAAGTTAATAAATTATGACCAGGGTTTATTGAATTTGTAAAATTGATCTATATACGCGTGGCTAAGTCTCGAACTCATTGTACCGATATTAATTCAAGATCGTCGGCGACACTCCTCCCTCTTGAGAGTCAATGCCAACTCTTTCAGAGTCTAACCGAAGTGGCCTACTTCGAGCTAAAATACGCCGCGAGCGACGAATTGGGTTATTTTCACAGTGCGATACCTCCATTGAAGATATAGCTCGGCCTTTATATTGAGCGTTCAGGGTACCACGAGATTCATCAGAAACTGACTCCTCCCGACGCAACAACTCCAGCCTATTATCCGTGCTAGCAACATCATCTCCTCCCTGCATCCCTAACAATTCGGGACTCTGTCCACGCCACCAATCGACCTAGACCCCGGATAACTCTGAGAGTGCGCATACCTGCCCTTTCCAAGCAGCCATGAATTATCCCGTCGTGCACTACGGTCTAATACCAACTCAACAAAGCGTGCCTTTCCAGTATCCCTTGAATAATATTTTCCTCTTTGCCAGGCGGCATACCTGTTGTTCTCAACTTCACCTCCCCCTTCTCCAAAATAGCGCCAAATGATTTGTCTGAACTTTCTGGAAATACTTCTTCGCGTAAAGTGAAAGAAATAAGTCTTTGAACATGAGCAGTGATAATGTTCTTAGTTTTAATTTCTTTCAAACGATAGTTTAAGTCATCTAGTCTCTCAAGAATGGTATACGAACCCCTAAATAATGGCGTAATTTTTTTGATTGATTTTTCTGAAGAACAGGCTTGAACACTAGAACAATTTGGCCAATTTTAAAGAATACAGGAACGTGTTTCTGATCATAATTTTTCTTCATTTTATCGATAGCCTTGTTTGGATTAAAATTAGCGACACGAAAGGTAGAAGCAACACGACGAGACATTTCAGCGCCATATTCTGTTTTGAATAGTTTTTCAGCATTCAAAGATGGAAGGGAAGGNCTCTTTGCCAGGCGGCATACCTGTTGTTCTCAACTTCACCTCCCCCTTCTCCAAAATAGCGCCAAATGATTTGTCTGAACTTTCTGGAAATACTTCTTCGCGTAAAGTGAAAGAAATAAGTCTTTGAACATGAGCAGTGATAATGTTCTTAGTT
>KE561055.1:6803-25913 GCA_000442015.1 Rozella allomycis CSF55 | reverse complement strand
AAAGTATTTTCGATCTTTATCTTTATTCTGTATTTTCTTTATCGAACCCAATCCACTTTGTAAAATCATCAACTTCGTGTCTTGGAGGCCCACCTTTGACCGCTTGTGACGACGGATAACCAATGCTTATCCCACACACAATTATATCATTATTTGAAATATTGAGGGTCGCTTTAACTACTTCCGAATAAGCGGCCACAGAGAACTGAGGGATCGCACCTAATCCCAAGGCTGCACACCCCAAAAGGATATTTTGAAGAAATGCTCCTGCATCAAGAAATGTTCCCTCGACAGATTTTTCAGGAACGCAAAGTAATACATGTATCGGCGCACCATAGAATTCATAATTCTTTCTATATATCGGTCTTCTTTTATCTTTATCTTCCTGTGGTATACCATGTATATCCGTATACCACCATTTCCCACTTGCATCAATCCCTGCTTGTTGTGCAGAATCTAAAACATTTGACCTGTTCTTGTAGCCTGGGGAGGTCGGTAAATTGTTGTCATAGGCATGCAATAACGACTTTGATAAATTGTCGCGCTCTTGGCCAGTTATTACAATGCATCGCCATGGTTGATTATTTTGTGAAGATGGGGCGTTTCTGGCCGCATGAAGAATACTATGAACGGCCGCCTTTGATACTGGCCGAGTAGGATCAAAAGCACGAGTACTATGCCTGCTTTCTATTATCTTTAGGAAATTCATTTCAATTTCGAAAATTCGGAAACTAGGACATAAATACGGAAATTTGGCAAGCCACTGAAAAATTTTCAAGGTAAAATATTGTGCTATTGAGTTTTGTTTTTTTATGATGACAAGCTGTCGCCCCAGGCTTAGATATTCATGCTGATAGGCGTCCTCAGCCAGGACTTTCTGAACTATTTACATTATTTTCTATTTTGTGGACTTTTCTAACTGTAGGTATGTCTTTTTAAATTTGGCTTTGCATATAATATGATGCTTTCATGCTAATTCTGACCTTCTGATCGAGAAAATTGCACTGATACTCATTTCATTTTGTTTCTCCTTTGAAAGCAGAATCTAATTTTAGGTTGTCTTTTTTGTTTCAATAAATTTTGCCCTTTTTGACATTTTTAGTTTAGAAATTTCTTTAGTAGTTTATGCAGTTGGAGCATTCTAGCCAGCAGACTTTATTGCCTTTAAGATACGGTGCATCTTCACCTGTTAACAATCCTCCCGAGTAATTGTTGCAATAAAATAGTTATAGTTGCCAGTTATTTTGGTGGAGAAGATGGCGAAAAGACGACGAAGAGCAGGAGGATATAGAATGGAAAAAGGAAGGTACAGGTAAAAGAGCGGCTTATGACGATTATTCGACTATTGGTACCTTTAGACTAGTGTAAATATATAGATTGGATCCATGATTTTGCCAAAGAGAGAATTAGACTACGAAAATTGAAAGAACTAGCTAAAAAAGATGGTCTGAAAGGTGTTCTTATACTGGCTTTTGATGCATCTCAGGCATGGTTGATCACTTTTTTGATTGGACTGTTCGTGGGAGTTATTTCGGCGTTTCTTACCTTGGCAATTGAATGGCTGGTAGGTATGAGGCATGGATACTGTTCGGACGCTTTCTATTTGAGCAAGAGATTTTGTTGCTGGCAGATTTCAGACGATGAATGCTCTAAATGGCAGAATTATTCAGAATATTATGTATTACAATATTTAGTGTACACTATGTTTTCTGTAATTAATTCCATTTATGATTAAAGGTTGCTTTTGCAATTATCGGAAGTTGGTTTGTTATAAGTTTTGCACCTTATGCTGCAGGTAGCGGAATAGCAGAGGTCAAGACCATTCTTGGTGGATTCATTATACGAAAGTTCCTTGGTTTGAAGACTTTAATTATTAAATTTATATCGTTGGTAAGATTGTATTCGTTGATTGATTGATATTCGCTGTTGCGAGTGGACTCTCGTTGGGCAAGGAAGGCCCGTCCGTTCATATTGCATGTTGCTGTGGAAATATTATTTTACGGCTTTTCAAGAAATATTCTACCAATGAAGGGAAAAAACGAGAAATTTTATCTGCTGCGAGTGCATGTGGTATTGCTGTGGCGTTTGGATCTCCCATATCCGGTGTATTATACAGCTTGGAAGAAGTTAGTTATTATTTTCCTACAAAAACAATGCTTAGAAGCTTCTTTTGTTCAATGATAGCGTATGATTGAATGTCTTCTATGTTAGGGTCATAGTTTTTCAAATGATTGACCCATTTAGATCTGGAAAATTGGTTATGTTTCAATCTAAATATGATTATTCATGGAAATCATTTCAAATTGTTATATTTCTGTTAATAGGCGTTATCTGCGGCGCTTTGGGCTCTCTCCTTGTGAAGCTCAATGTAAGATGGCACAAATATAGAAAAACAAACTTCCTTCTGCAGAAAAATCCCTTAATGGAAATCGGAATGGTGGCTATTGTTACAGCGCTAATAAATTTTCCTAATTCCTTTATGAGGATTGATGCTCCAGAGTTGCTTAGTATTTTGTTTTCAGAGTGTAAAGACCCTGATGGTATGGAAATATGCAAGTAATAACATTATGTTATTGTTTTAGTGAGTCATTGGTGCTCAAGACTTGCATGTTGTTGCTTTGGACAATTATTGTAAAGATGGCTTTGACATTTTTCACTTATGGCATAAAAATTCCTGCTGGAATTTTTGTTCCGTCATTGGCAATTGGGGCATGTGTTGGTAGGTTGGTAGGAATTGTATTTCAGCAAATTCAAGAGTAATCCAGTTGAATTCAATTAACAGATTAAACCCAACTTTCTTTTTGTTCCGTTCTTGCACAGACGGTGAAGTATGTATTGTACCGGGTGCGTATGCCTTGATAGGAGCAGCGAGTTTTCTCACCGGTGTTACTAGAATGACAGGTAATTTCTAAAGAAAATCTGCACAAGTTACTATTGCAGTTGTCATGTACGAAATTACGGGAGCTTTAACTTACATTTTACCAATAATTATTGCTGTAATGGTTTCAAAATTTGTATCGGATTTTCTTCAGCCAGATCCAATGTATCCCACACGTTTATTTATTTCTAGGGTCGACTGCTTTATTGCTTTAAAAGAATATCCATTTCTAAACATTGACAAGGAATACCCATACTCACATCCGGTTTCCAATGCAATGACCCATGTTTGCAACTTGGCATTGTTCGATGTTTCAAGATCCACAGTTGAATACACAGGTAAGGTACTCTTCAAGTGAAAGAAAAGAGAGACTTTTATCCGAGACGACCTACAAAGGATTTCCAATCGTTAAAAATATGAATGAGCTATTAATTATTGGCTACATTAATCGAACAGAGTTACGATACGCAGTCAGTAAACCAAATTAAACTTTATTGAAAGAAAAAGCCCGTCAGAATCCCTTAATCCATGATGCGTCAATGTTTGTCACAAGTGAAGAAAAATGCGATTGTAATGAATTAAATCTAAATCCTTGGATCAATCACGTAAAATATGATGACATGCTAATATAAGGCTCCTTTATGTGTAACGGAAAGAACTTCAATGGATATGTGTATTGATCTCTTTAAAAAAATGGGCATTCGATATTTGTTGATTGTTAAAGACGGCCAACTTCAAGGTATGCTATAAAGTAATTGTGAAAAGGTATCATAACGAAGAAAGACATTATTCGATATTTATCATCAGATATTCCTAGGTAAAGTCGTTAATGTTGGAATAAATTTTGTCGCGGTAATTGGACTTTTTTTAATGATTATTTCGAAACAATATGATTTTTTGCGAGATATAAATAACCGGGCCATGATTCCGAATTAGATATTAATGTGGGTGCCGGTGGCAAAGTCGTATGAAGTTTTTCTGTTTTATTTTTATCATTGTTTCATTAAGTGCAGCTTCTCATTTAGACCGAGTTTTGATAGACTTTTTTTCAAAGCCCACTATTTCCCCGCACACAAACATCCTGGACGCAATTCTTACCGAAGAGAACATACGTTTAGGAAAGGTCACAAACGTGGGTTTTAATGTAGCATTAATTCAAATTAAAATGCGGCATAAAACATTCGCGGATTCTACAATTAATGGACTTGTTAGTATATTGCTTGAAAACGAGGTGGCTAAATCGCACTTTACAGTCCTTGAAGAAACAAGAGGCATTATAGAAAAAGGCCAATTTTCTCATAAACTGGCTAGAGCGTTGGCGCGAAGGAATGATGACTCAGGCGGGATGAATGCAACTACTGCAGCGAACGCAATAGATCCATTACACAGTGACCATGGCCAAAGGTCATTGCATGAAAACAGCCCTGGGTATCTTTCGATATACATGAAATCTGTGAAATCAAATAGAAAACTGAAATCGATGATTGAAAAATTTAATCAATGTGATAAGAAAAGACCGCCAACGTATGATGAATCATTGATGTCGCCGCCCAGGTATGAAGATATCTTCACTCATCAATAAAGTATAGAATAGATATATTTATATATGTTATTAAATGTATTATACTATTCATCTGCACTATTGTCTAATGGAAACAATAGTGCTAATATTTCGTTGATGTCATGGTATGCTGCTGGTTTATTTCTTTTCTTTGTCTCTCTTTCCATAATGCATGGAATGAGCGAGAGACTGGGTCTTGTTAAATATATCTCATGACATTCTGATGACTCAAAGGATCATAATCATCGGCACGCTCCTTTTGCTGATCAATTTGACTCTCGATGGCTGCGTTGAATCAAGCCTAATTACCCAGGAAAAACATATTAGATTCTCCAAAACGGTATCGTGAGTAGAGCACCCTCCCTGTTGAGGAAGAGTTTTACGCAAAGTATCCTTGTTCACATAAAAAACACTACAACGGACAACCTAAATGATAAATCTTTTTTTCGAATTCCTTTTAATAACAATTAGAAAAAGAAATTGAAGCTGTTTTCTAAAATTACAAAATGAAGCCATTAACTTTTATAGTCTGGGCACTTCATATACTAGTCATATACACAGAAATAATTGAAATCGATCCTCAGTCATTTTCATCATCGATATCAGAGAGATTCCATCTAGTAAAGTACTATTCACCCGACTGTATTCACTGTCAAGAATTCAGGCCCATTTACGAGCAATTTGACGAAAAAATCAAAAAGAACGAGTCTTTATCATCAACATTGAAACTAAATCAAGTTAATTGCAAGTTGCACAATGGTAATTATTTGGGGAGAGAGTAAGAGAGTTTTGCAGGCAAATGAATGTCAACGGGTTGCCAACAATAATTCTGTATAAGCAAGGCAAACCAGTTAGTGAATTTGAAGATTACAGGACTGTTGAGAAATTGACTGAATTTATTGAAAAGAATGTCAACGAAGACCATGATGGCGGTGATACTGACCTCCCTGTTAATCCTGGACATTTGATTGAAATAAATACAAAGAATGTTAATCAAATAAAAGAGGGCAGATGGTTTATAAAATTTTTCGCCCCATGGTGTGGGCATTGTAAAAGTTTAGCGCCAACGTGGACAGAATTGGCTGAGAAGGCTACCAATGTTAACGTGGGGGATGTTGATTGTGAATCATTTGGAGATATTTGCAGAAAATATGGAATTAATGGATATCCAACTTTAATATAGTAAATGATAATAATTACTAATAAAGCATTGAAAGGGATTATCAGAGCAAATATAGTGGCGCTAGAAAATTGGAAGATCTTTTGAAATTTATTGAAGAAAATTCAAAGTAAATGATTAATTCAAAGACGAAAGACCATTTTTCAAATCTGTGGCGAAAATAGAAGAGATTGAAAATGAAAAAGGAACAAGATTTGTTTTAGTGAATCCAACGGAGGATTTTAAGAGAAGATTTAAGAATACAGCACTAAAGTATCGAACGATGGCAAGCTTTTACATTTTCAATAATAGCAATTCTAAATCAACGTTGAACGTTTACAAAGGAAAGAATCCAATAACGTTTGAAGAATCAAATAAATTAGAGAATTGGATTAAAGATCATTATTTGCCAATAGTAAGCGAATTAAATTTTAAGACTTCACAATTCATTTTAGAAGATAATAAAAAGTGGATTGTTTTGTTGATTGTTAAAAATTCAGAGATTTTAAACTCATTGGAATTAAAATTCAAATCAATTGCAGAGAATTTTGATAGAGATGTCTTATTTTGCTACATGAACGCCAATTTGTATTCTCAATATTCTTCAAATGTCTTCAACTTCGATTCTTCTTATGAATGGAATCTTCTGGCTTTAAATCCAAATGATGAAATGTTCTATAAAATAGATGAAATAGAAATTGAAAATATAAAAGAAAATTTACATAAAGCAAAATCTGGCGATTTATTTGTAATTTTCTTCCATAAGTATGACTACAGGGGACTAGCATGAGGGGAAAGATGGCCACATTTTTCAAGGTACCTTAATTTCTATTCTTACAATCTAGGTCTCCCAAAAATACTTTTATGATAATTTTTATGTTATTTTTGGATCAATTATACTTGTAATTTTGATTTTAATTCAAAGGTATTCACGCGGGGAATACAAGCCACTTCCAAAGAATGAATAAAGAACAATTTACTTAAGTAACAATGTATGTTTATAATATAATTGACAATCAAGCAATTTTTAGTTTGTTGATAGAGCCATTTCAAAGTGAGGATTTAGAATTATAAACTTGTTAAAAATATGCGATATGAAATAGAATAATAATAATTTATTCATGGAGCGGGTCAACGGGGAGCCAAATTAAATGTTTCATCAAAACACGAGCCACATCAGGCAGAGAGTATTCTATTCCGTCTCACTTTTCTATCAAGAAGTTCGAATTCACAATGAGGACTTGCAACTGTACAACTACTGTCGTCTGTCGGGGCGTTAGAAATGGATCTNCATTGAACTTTACCAGACAATGACGAAAGGAATGGAAAATCAGTCTTTGTTTATGAATAAAGCCAAAGATTTGTATTGCTCTACGTTTCTAAATTGGATATTAAGTTGTTGTGATTTTGAAGAACTCTCAAAGAAATTGGAAAATATTTCATTTACTTGGCAAGGTAAAAAGAATAACATTCTTTATATTAGAAAATTTGATTCAAGTAGAAGGTGAAGAAAGCTTTACAGTTGAGATTCCACATGAGCCATCCTTGACTATTTTGGACTTTTTATTCAAGTTTAAAAATAATCTTCTTTGCTGTGAAGAAACAAATAAAGTAAAAACACTTTGTGTTAAATACAAGGACATTTTGAATTCAATTATTAATCAAGTCATTCAACGCGTAGGTAATGTTTACGAGAACTTAAAATTGACACAAAAACATTTCATTCAGTTTCATTTTGACTTGCTATTTCTCATAACTATTTTTGGATTAAATGATAGCTTAAATAAAGCCCTCGAATCAGTCGATGAAATGATAGATTCAGTTGATTTTCAAATTCTGGAACAACCATTATTTGAAGCTGTTAAGATCTTTTGCGACAAGAGTTCAAATGCCTTTTCAATATTTTCTCCAGAAAGAAGGTGCTTATATTGTATTAACTTTATCTGTAGGCGGTCGTCCATTCATGCAGGTAATAAGAGTGCTACAATGTCAAATCTCTTCATTTCTTCCAACACTAGATTTTCAAGTCTGCCGATAGGTTCTTTAATTGTACTTAACAATAAAACAAACCAAGAAAATGTGCCAAAAGAGGCCGACAAACCTACTTCTTACCATAACGATTTCATTGACACCTTACTTTGGTAAAATAAAATCTCTTGTTAATAATTAATATGTTGGTATGATTTATTTCGAATAGTATTAAACTAACAACCCAGTCCAAAAATCTAATGACTTTCTACTGGCACTAATATATAAAGGTTTTTGGGTAAAAGCATTCCTCAACCAATGAATTATTAAAGACAATTGCAAAAAATGCTATGAGTTTGATGCTAGGCTAGGGATGCAACCAAAGTGAAGTGGTTGCCGACGGTCTGTTTTCCAAAGTGCTAAACTAATAACCAAATCAATTAAAATAGATGGTCTTTGTAATCCCATTTTAGCAAGTTATCAAACTATGTTAATATTTATTGTCAAATTCAAACTTTATTGTGGTACCTCTTAATCTTATCGCCACTCTTCCTACCACAACAAACTCTACAACAGCACACCACCAAAACAACAATCACGAGCACTACAGCAACCGCTCCCACAATAAACCACGTACCAAGCGTGCCAAATGCATCCCTAATCTCATCAACATCGATTCTCGCATCATGAAGCTCCAAAACATCCATCAACAAATCACCTCTTGCAAACTGGATCTTTTTATGATAGCCTCTTGCAACCTTTTCCGCAAAAGTGTATTCAATGCCGTCACAGAAATTGGAGGGATTTTCAAGTCGCTGGCCGTCAATGTACCAGTACCCATCAATCGACTTTCTCGTCTTGCAGTCTGCTTTTATCGAAAACGATAGCTCATTATCGACCGCGGAGGAACTGTCACTGGCTACCAGCTGGCTGAGTGAATAAACGTGCAGAGGGATGCCTGGCTTTGCACTTCTAGACACATTATCTTTGAATGTAAAGGTGATAGGCTCTTCCTTCACTATTGCAGTGAATGTAAAGGTTTTGTGGCCGTTTTCTTGATGTATAGAATTGGCGTCGACTGAAACTAGCTCATTGTTGTAGAAAAAATTTAAATCGTTTAGCTCGTATTCTTTAGGGAAGGCTACTTTGTATGTAACCGAGTCGCCAACAACGGTAAGCTTGTCTTGACTGTCGGAAGCATCGTTGTTTCTTTGAATGCCATAGAATACATTTGGAAACTCGTCTATTTTACGGCAAGAAGAAGGCAGCAGAAAGGCTGCAAACAAAACAAAAAATCTGAAAAACATTTTGTGTGGCTCGGCTAGATTACACAATATTAGCACTTTACAGCATATAATATATCAGTATTTAAAACATCTGTTGTATCAACCTTCGACAAGCTCTTGAATAATATTAATGATTCAACCTTACAACTCGTACAAAATAGATATAAATGCCCTATTTTTTCAGTCATCAACTCTTTTGCAAGCGTAAGTCCATAATTATTTTGATCAATGGGCTTCTTTTATTAATAAATAATTGATGGGACAATGTGTGCTTAAGAATGGATTGTTTTATTAACTTGTAGGTNGAAAATCGATTTTACAAGGGAAATAGGTTACGTATGCCATTGTGATAATTTCCCATTAATGAAGGCACTTTGCGACGATATGACTCTTCCCGATGATAATGAATTCATCAATGATTCAATAAATGGATTAATGGATGACTGGAACCATTTTCCTCTTTGCATAGGCTTGGATCGCCTCGAGGGATCCAGACAAATATGGGTTATGTACTGGTCAATTCTTGGCAAAGCATTCGTTTATTTAGTTTAAAAGGTTAATCATACTTTTCAAGACATTGATAGCTGCATTCCAAGTCAAGAAAGAGCCTTAGATATGTTTCAGCGCTCCACAGAGGTTCAAATGTTCTTTCAAGAGCATTTAATTGCTAATGATGCCCATGAGGACAATCGAAAAAAATCGATGAGTTTTTTAAAGTCGTCTTTTATCTTTAAATTTACCTCCTTGGCGTTTGGGGTATACCCAGAGCCCTGCACGGGTCGGATTTCAAGACCCGCAACCAGCCCGAAGAGGTAACTTGCGACCCACCCCACTAAATTTCAACTTCCAAAATCTCGACCCGCGACCCAACCCGCAGATTATACCCTGGTTTAGGTGGCTGGCATCTGAACCATTTCGTTATATCATTATAGCAGACAGCAGTAAATCATTTTGCATTGACTATTACTATATATATTTTATAACAACCTAGTACATTCCAATGATAAATGATCATACGTTACTCTTTTGAGTTTGGCATATCGTGGGCCCGTGGCTAGATCTGTAGGGCTATGTTATATGTATAACAGGAAATGTTATCATCCTAGTCTAATTAGTCTTTGTCTATTTTCTAATTTCTTTCATGAATAAATGGTCTAAAATATTGATACATCAATGATTAACAGCACTTATTNGTGGCTGGCATCTGAACCATTTTGTTTCATGTTTTATGTCAAATTTTATGCATTATATCAGTTATTCATGATTGCATTGACTATTACTATATATAATTTATAAAAGCCTAGTACATTCCAATGATAAACGATCATACGTTACTCTTTTGAGTTTTGCATATCGTGGGCCCGTGGCTAGATCTGTGTTATATGTATAACAGNGATATCATATTAAATAAGCACAGTTTGGCCACTCAGTAAGGCAGGCATAGTTCAGTTGAATATAGAGTTGGCCATGAGCCAGCCGGCAACCGTTCGAGCCCTGACGTTTTGCTANTAATACATTAATGACTAACAGCACTAATCGACCAAAATGTTGTTATGACAAATTTTGACGCATAATGTCCCGCGCCAATATTTTAAACGGTTGCTTTAATCAGATATTATAGTAAATCAGCACAGTTCGGCCACTCCTTAATTAAGGCATAGTTCAGTTGAATATAGAGTTGGCCAAGAGCCAGTCGGCAACCGTTCGAGACCCGACGTAATTGAGCGATTTGAGCGCTTTGAGTCTTCAATCTGCNCAAGTTGACAAGAGATTGTAACTTTCCAAAAGTGATCTGTTAATGGAATTTCCGTATTGGCCGATGTCATAGGCTGGTCGACGCTTAGTCCTAAAATCTCCCTAAGCTACAAAGATGTGTAAAGCTGCAGTGAAAGTCCAGATGGTAAAAACACTCTGATATGGCNATTTAAACTTTAAATCATAATTATTAATTAATTTAAGGTTGTTTTGAATCTGAGGAGCTTGCAGTGTTTGCAGTGAGGCTGGAAAACAAAAATGGGGTGCAATCTGAAACATGTAGAGTAGGATTTTTACCTAAAGAATTAATTACAAAACATTCAAACATTAATGGCATGACGGGGATTGTTGCTCAGATAAGGGATAAAAGTTCCAATCCATTCCTTAGACAACAAGCGTACTCAAAGTTTGGAATTGCTGAAATAAATTTAAATATTTAAATAATAATTAATAAATAATTTTATTGTTTTTAATTTTTTTTAGAAATTCGCTAACAGTGAATCAATATCGTCGGTTTCATCAAGCAAAGAGTAATGTCTGCGGTGCTGTTTTTGAGACGCAATCATGTAATTTTTTTACAAAGAAAATTACAGAATTTGTTTGTAAATAACTTTCTAGAAATTTCTGTAAATTTTATTATTTATTTATAATAGGTTTTGGACGGCAGCTTACGAGGCTTCTATGCTGCAGTCCAAGACCAGGACCCTAGCAGAACCCTGGAATTTTGGTACAAAGCCACCGGCTGAGACACCGACCACTACGGTACGTTACTCTTTCTTTTGAGTTTTGCATATCGTGGGCCCGTGGCGAGATCTGTGGGCTAAGACTTCATCATGAAAGATCATCCTTCAAAAACAAACATCCTTTATTGTCATTTCATTATCATCTATATGTAAAATGTTAAATTCATGAACTTGAGCTTGATTCAAAGGCATTCCTCGCTTCCCTTTCCTCATCACTCTGTCTCCTATCACTGCATGTCTATTCCTTAAATCTAGAATCTTTGGATTTCTTTCTTCACTTCTGTTCTTAAACTCACTGAACTGAATAAAACAATCTATATATCAAACTTCTTGATGCGTCGAGTCCAGTGTCGAGTCAGTCGACGACCNTATTTGTCTGCACACAAATCTGTGTGCAAAACTTCTCCAATGTCTTTTGCTTCAGGTCTGTTTCCCTTGAAAGACACTCGCGTTGGCCCAAATTTCACAAAACTCTAAATGTTCGCCTGCCTGGAATTCCACGAACCATATGTTGAGTGGATGACGTCATTAGATATGTTTCCCTTATATGTCCCAATCTTTGATGCCATAAATTTAGTAAGTAATGTCTATTTTTTATTTTGTTCGTTCTCCAGACTCTGTTTGTTTCAACCTGATAATCAAGAATATATACGGAATTTGTTTAAAGTGCGATAAAAACTGCTTTGCCTTGATGTTGAATTGTGCCAATACCATTGTTAAATTGCATCGACACATTCTAATTCTTAAATGCAATTGATACAGAAAGCAAATTGACAGATAACTCAGGAAAATAAATGACAATTTGTAATTCCAATCGTTAACAGTTATAGATGTTGTATCTTCCGTCATATCGGCCTTACGTATAATTTAACTTTCTAGTGGTCCGACGTCAAGTGGTTGCCTTTCAGCTGGGTAGTAAATTGACGTAAGGAGGCAATTCATCATACCGTAATGAGAGTGGACCGTGCTGCGGTAGAAGCTTGAGCGCACTACGGATTGAACAAAATTAACAAGATACGTGTGTACACTGATCAGTACGCCTATGTGTTGTTAGTTTTTGTCGTCCTGCATGATTGACTGTGTCTCGGAGAAAGGACTGAATTTGAGTCAGGTTTTGGTAAAGCGTTAAATACTACAGAGTCATGTGAATATGTGAAAATTGTTTTTTAAAATACAGTTGACAATTTGATGGGGTTTAATGTGCGACATTCTGGTGGCAGATGCTAATGTGTTGTATATTATCTTGTAACGTGTTGATTAAGCAGTAATACTACTTCCCGTTCCGTTATTCTTTTAATGTTCTGTATTGGCCGATGTCTTAGANGTTTTGCTATTTTTTTCATAAATAGCACAACATCAACATGAGCAACGGCCATCCTCTACTTTACCTCGTTACAGATCATCACAAAGCGATCATGAAAACCCCATGATTCCTCCCCAAACTATTATACAAGACGGACTGGCAACCAAGAAATGCCCCCTGTCCCAAGTTATTATGCAAGCAGTACAAGCTTCAAAAGTAACGGTAGAATTGCTGATACGCTTGGACAATGGTATAGGGTAAATGATATCAGCAAGTTGCAACCACCGGATCGTCTCGAGCTGTATGAATCATATAACAAATTTATCAAAAACTTCAATCTCGGGAAATTGTCCCCTAGCGAAGGGAACCAATTTTTATGGAATATCAGAGAGTCCAATAACATTTTGAAACTGAAAAAACCACTTGTTGAGCCAATGATAAAAAAAATATCTGAGCAAATTGAAACTTTGAATAAAGAGCTTGCAAAAATGAAGAAATCAAAAACTTTTGACGAGAATAAATATCGGGAGACAAAAATGTACTCCGATGAACTAAAAGAATGGAAAAAATCTTATGAGCAGATTCCAGAGCACGCCAGTTTTATGGTAAATGGGGATGTAACGAAATCTCTTAAAGAATGGTATTCAGCAGGGAAATTCGAAGACTTGAAAGAACAAGACAGGCAATATTTAATTGCAGAGTACAAAAGGTATCTAAGAATACTTAAGATTCCTAATGAAAGTCAGCTTGTAAACGATTATACAAGCTCTTGGGCACCCAGAGTCATGCACAATATAGTGAACTCTGCAAAAACGCTCAAACTGTCCACATCTGATGTGGAACCGCTAATTGATCAACTCTCTGCAAGAATCAAAGCGATTGATAAAATTATGGACAAGATCAAAGCCAAACTCACAGATACAACTAGACCCGAATCTCTAACAGATAGTCAAAAAAAGAGCATGAAGTTTGATTATTTTGAACTCGAGCACCAAAACATCGTCTTATCGAATCGCCAGCGAGATTTACAGCAAATAAAATAGATTTAGTCTCCAATACGTTTGAATTAAAAATTGAATGCATTTTTTAAACAAAACATCAAATTTTAAGAAAATTGGGTCACTTCAGTATTCGAATGGGGGTGACCGAAAAAGAGTGATCAGGTTTGATGTGTCAATTACCTAGGTCTAATATCTTCAAATTTACCATATCAATACTTTTCATTTAAAGTGGCTAGTTCATTGTGGTAAAAATAGAATCTATATTCGGCTCTGACTCCTAGTCCCCTTGTTTCATTTAAATCAAAAATGCGGGGAATAAGCAAACATTTCTATTTTCCATTCCTGATTGCAATATTTTGCATCAACACAGTAACATCTTCACCTCTGGTAAACACACCAAAACCAAAACTATTTTCCTGGAACAGACTAAAATCGACATTCCAGAAAAAGCCATATGATCCAGCTCGTTCGACAACACAAACACCCTTACATTCTGGAACTAGCCGTAATCAAGTGCAACAGTCCATTGTCAATGACGCTCCTCGTCCACCGTCCTACAGCCCATCATCAGTGCATCCGCCAAGCTATCAAGAAAGCCTCCTTGCGCCTCCTCCAAACTATTACGCCCACAGAAACAGCTTCACAAGTAACGGCCGAATTGCAGATACGCTCGGAGACTGGTACCGCTTAAACAACATCAACAAATTGCAGCCGCCTGACCGCCTCGAGCTTTACGAATCGTACAGCAAATTCCTCAAAAAATTCAATCTCGAAAAACTGTCGCCCAGCGATGGCAGCAGGTTTTTGTCAAATATTAGAGAGTCCAATGATATTCTTAAACTGAAAAAGCCGCAGATTGAGCCGCTGTTAAATCAAGTGTCTTGGAAAATTGGGCTTTTGGATAAAGAGCTTGCGAAAATGCAGAAATCGAAAACGTATGACGAGAGCAAGTATCGTGAAACAAAAAAGTATGCCGACGAATTGAAGGAATGGCAGAGATCTTACCAAAGAATTCCAGAGTACGCCAGTTTCAAGGGACATGGTGATGTAACCACTACTTTAAAGGATTGGTACTCAGTGGAAAAACTTAAAGATTTGAAACCTGAAGACAGACAGCAGCTAATCGCACAGTACAAGAGATATCTAAGAGGAGTTAAAATTCCGAACCCAGATGANAGGAGTTAAAATTCCGAACCCGGATGAAACTCAATCTATACATGAATATACAAGTTCGTGGGCACCCAGAGTAATGAAAAACATAGTAAACTCTGCTAGAGCGCTCAAGCTGTCCAAATCGGATGTGGAGCCGGTAATTAAACAAATTTCTGCAAGAATTGAAGCGAACCAGAGAATAATGGCTAGGATCAAAGGAGCAGAAATGAGGAGAGGTGATTCGCTAACAGACAGTCAAAAAACGAGCATGAAAGCTACTTTTGATAACATTGAATACTTGAACAATCTTTTTTTGAATCGCAGGGAAGAATTATTGCAAATTAAATAAATTACACTTGGGAATGAAATGCACTTTATTTAAATTAGTTGTATACAATAAAATATATGTTATATGTCCATAANTTCACTTGGCGCCACAAGAACTCTCTTCTTTGTAGACTTTTGCACAGTCTCTTCTTTAGACTCTTGGGCAACATATTGAGAGCACATGATATCGCCATCCATATTCCTATGTTTCAAAGTCCCTTGATCACACACAATGATAACACATACCAATCCAAAACGCTTCTTGAAATCCCCCGCTGCTATACAATTGCTGTACTTTGATAATAAAAGTTTCCAATACTTTTTTCAAAGGCGGTATTTTAGAAACAATCGCATTTTGTTTCTCTGATTTGATTTGCGAACAAATGGAATTCACAAATCGCGTTGCTTGCTGGAATGATTGTAAGATTAAAGTGACTTTATTCAAATCAGCTTGGATTGCATCTTGCAGCCATGGAAAGATGTGTTTTAAAATTGATTCTACAAATGGTCTTGTTAGTTTGATGCAATGCGGAGCCAATGATTTTTGCTTCTTGACCAACATTACAAGACTCTTGAATAAATCAACGATTGTTTCTAAATCATCTAGATCATAGCAAATTTCAACAAGACTTGACAATCTCTGAAACAGAATCTATTAAAGAATTGAAATTGATTTACTTTGTATAAAAATGGAAGATTTTTTAATGTATAAAGAAATGAATCTTCCTTGTCTTTTTCTTTTAGAATTTCACAAACATTTTCAATCTGTTTTTTTAAGTGGCTTAGATTTAGATCTGCAAGGGTTAGAGCTTTTTGAAAAAGAAAAATGATCTTTTCTGNTTTTTGAAAAAGAAAAATAATCTTTTCTGAAGATGAATATTCCCACTCCTTTTCAATCATTTTATTAATAAATTTCAACAATTCAGATTTTTCCATTTCATTTTCTAGTAATTTGACTAGATTGACTGCATCATCAATTGAAGAAACATTTTCAATTAAACTTTTGTAGTTTTCAACTTTACAGTTTCCTTTGACGAGTAATTCAATCGATTTGCTTTTGCTTTTAATAAATTTCTCGCTTGTGGCTATTTTTGTTAATTCATTTGAAAATTTGTTAATTTCAACTTTTGAATCATCAAAAATTGACAAAATGAAATTTACTAGATCATCAGATTCATCTTTTATTTCTTTTAGAAAATTTAAAACATTTGAAATTGGTCTAAACAATTTGTAAACTTCATTAATTGAATTTGATTTCCTTTTTAGATTTTTAGATCTTTTTTACTTTTCTTTAGATGTACAAGCCACAGATAGATCATTTCCCAGAGGTTTAAAATTTGGATTAGATTTCAAAAATGATTCAAATGATGTTTGTAGCGTTTCAAGTAATTCCAATCTCTGGAAAATAAAATCTATTAAAGAAAAAGAGAAACAATACTACTTTTGTAATCTTTGTTTAAAGAGAAACATCTGATGCATTCTCTTATCCATTGAATTGATGCAAACAACGCATGCCCCACTATTTCATCACTATTGTCATTCATATCCATATCTTTATAAAGAGCTAATGGAGCACTCAACAATTTTTCAATCTTTTTAAATGATTTGTTTATTTTTAATTGACAAGCAGCAACCAATCTAAAAAATGGCGCAAGTGTGACAATCCGAAAACTGGGGTCAATAGATCTTGAATCTAAAGATGAAACAATATTTGGAATTATTGAAATTGCCATTGAATTTTCATTAATTTCATTTTCATCATTTAGTGAATACAGCAAGTCTGATTTTTCATCTTGTAAGTAACTTTGAATGTCTTGATGGTCCATAATAAAGAAATCTCCAAAGTAGCCACAAAACAGTTTGTTTATGATTGAAATTGTTTCATCATTCAAAGGGAATTCATCTTGTTCAACTGAATGTGCTAAACAATCATAAAGCATTGCAGAATGAACAGAAGAATATCTACACGATGAATTAACAAGATCTAATAAATCTATGGCTTTTGTTTCTTGGTTCACTTGAATAAACGCCATTGATGAAATTAATCCAATCTTTTTATATTCCAATTTGGGACTTGATAAATTCTTTCTAACAAATATCTGCAATTGATTTTCAAGTGATTCATCATTCTTTTAATTCAAAGAAATCTTTTTACTTGAGCCAAATAAAACAATAGAAAAAATAATTTGTAAAGAACTGATTCACTCTGTATTGAATCAACATATTCCAATAACCCTCTAATAAACATAAAAAATGGTTTCATTTTTAATTTATACTTCTTTGAAAGATTAATTAAAACATTCAGTGCCTTTTCTTGTATATTAAAATTATTCAAACTAATCAACGTTATTATTGAATGAACAATCTCTTGGCATTGTTGTAAATTTCCAGATTCAAACAATTTCTCATAAACTTCATTTTCATTCAACTCTTTTCCCAATTGAAGAATTAATGACGCAATTCTTATCCATCCTTCATTCAATCTTTCTACAATCAATTCACTTATTACTCTTTAATAATATACACACAATTCTCTAAAACATTCTTCAAATATTCTAAATCTATTTCCGAAATTTCCTTCTTTTTCAAGGCACTTTCAATCTTCTTTTTCATTGTTGGCTGTGAAATTAAAAGCGAAATGCAAACCCAATCAAAATCCAAAATTTTATTAACTGTTTCAAATTCTTTTAGATAAGCATCCCTCAGACTTGACTGGACTTTGAATTGTCTTATTATTCCACCTAAATTCATCTCGCATTCAATTCAATACCAAATAATCTCTCTTCAAGTTGCAAGAAATTTGGAACTTTCTTTAAAATTTCAACGTCAATTGATTCTCTCAATTCTTCTATGATAACTTTACAATTCGACTTTGTTGCCATTTCACAAACACTCTCAATCAGTTCTGGTAACATTATTGGATTCACAGTTGGTATTTGTTTCAATAATTCTTTTATCAGTTTATCCTTTCAATTCTATCAACAATTTTTACATTTAATTCTTCTGGCAATAAATATTTTGATACAACTTTTAAAACATGCAAAAACAACTCTGGATTTGATATCAATCTCTGGAAATCTTGAAAGTGATTCTAATCCACGCAACAAACAATCCTTACAACAAAACTAGTTTCATCAACCAACTCATGAAAATGCTCCAAAACAATTTTACTCTTCTCGACCATCATTCCACTCTTTCCTCTCTGAGCTCTCTCACTCCTCCTTCCACTATCTTTATCCTCCAAACACTCAAACAAGCACTCAACCTGATACACCCTCTGCACCNATAAATAAATAAATAAATTGAACATTCAAAGAACAAAATTTGTGAAATTTGAAGATTCCACAATGACCATTAATCAGAGGCCATTAATAGTTGGCCCTGAAAAATTAATAAAACCTTTTCCACTATTGGCATCTGGTAGTGTTGTTAAGGGGTTTGGTAGGGGAAGTAAAGAACTTGGAATTCCAACAGGTAAATTACGAGAAATTGACGCAAATAAGCGAATATGGAAGAAAGTTGTGTACACATTATCGTATCAGGACTGCAAAACTTGGGGGTCTATTATGGATGGGCAATGGTTATTGGTTTGAATGATGAATCCAAAGTTTATCCTATGGTAATGAGTGTTGGCTGGAATCCATTTTATAAAAATGAAAAAAAGTCAGCAGTAATACATGATAATATTTTTATTTTAGGAGGTCCATATAATCCATAAATTTGATCGCGATTTTTACGGTCATGAGATTCGAATAGCAGTTTGTGGCTACATTAGAGAGGAAAAGAACTATCCAAATCTCAGTAATTATTGAGCTACTATAATAATTTAGAGGATCTAATAGATGACATAAACGTTGATATTGAAGTGGCAAAAAAGTCCTTGGCCCGGCAAAACTACGGTAATGTAAAAATGGACACTTTTTTCAATATTTAAATAAATTGCTATAGATCACAATTGTAATTGGCATAGTGTTTAC
>KE561054.1:0-149534 GCA_000442015.1 Rozella allomycis CSF55 | reverse complement strand
TTTACCGGGGGAAGGTCTTTAACCGCCATAAGCTCTGACTGTTTTTCTCGGTGCATTTTCTCGAAATTTTCAAAATTATGAACTAATCTTTGCATCAAGGGATATCGTAGCTCTTGTTCCTCAACATCTGAGCCATTGTATATAGTAGAGAGTTCTTGTAGTCTGTTTTTGTATTCTTCTCTCTTTGCATTCATTATGGAATTCCAGTGAGTCCATTCTAAAGACTTCTGAATCTCTTTGGATGTATTTTCGCTCATTTGGGCAGTATATCATTATTAATCAATGTTTTACTGTACTGTTTATTTTTTGAGGATTGCATTCTTTTTTCAGCAATTTCTTTGACATCCATCCGCATAATTTTTTGTTCATCACAAATTTTTCGCAATCGTGACTCCTCGTTGATTAGTTTTGTTATGCCAATAATCATGTCATTAAGTTCCAGTTCTTCCAACTGCAATGACACAGAAATATCAATAAGAATATGCAAAATTTTATCCGCCTTGGCCGTTAAAAATCTTTCTAATGGTAGACTATCGAGAATTTGAGAATCCAAATGTTCTGGTCACACAATCATTTAACACATGTACTTTGGTGTTCTAAAGATCGGGATAGAATATCGTAGAATTCAATAGCCATTTTTGATTTTTCCTCTGCAAAGTGGTTAATCTTTGAAAACCGGTACAGTTCATTGGCTTCTTCAAGGCAGCTGACATTCAGCAAAATGTTATTTTCATGAAGCCATTTATCTACTTGCTATATTTACATTAATAAAATGTTATACATTTAGGAGAACTTGCTGGCTTCTGTCCATAAAATAAATGCCTTCAAAATTGTGGCTGGCATGTCCAAAGTGGGGAAAAAGCGACCTCTTTGTGGAGTGTCTACCATTTTGTTTTTCATTTTCGGTGTTTTTGGCTTGCTGATCATAGGATTTTCGTTGGCTTTCTTGTCGTTATTCAACTTTCAAATCCCAAAAGTAAAAATCGGCCATGTTAAATTTCAAAATTATATTATTCATGAACTTGTAACAAAAAAACCAAATTTTCGTTTTAACATCACGGCAGAGGCTTCATTGAATTTAATTGCTGAAAGTCCTTATGAAGTAGATGTAGAATTAAAAGAAATGCAACTTGACGTAAAAAATATTCATTTTATCGATTAGGTTAATTATAAAATACTCCCTTTAGGCTATTGCATGACAAAATCGCCACGTTTTAAACGAAGAAGTAGTGAAAAGATAAATATGGATTGCCGAATGCAATTGTTTTACTCACAAGAATTTGAGCACAAACAATTGGTAGACGAATTGCTGATAGCATGCTCAAAATCCAAAACTGTACATTTTAACATTAACACCACGCTTTCATTCCTCTCACCACTAAAATGGATAAAGGATTCATATTCCTTTACATTAGATAAAGAGTTTGTTTGTAGAATTCCAGAGAATATTAAAACCGATCCTAAATTGGCTAAACCCTTAAATAGTTTTAAGGTAAATTTGTAACTGACGAATCACATTTTGTTAATAAATGGAAAAAAATTTATTTTGATAAAATTCACCTTTTCTGAGATATTGTTTTCTGTACTGGCTGTGGCACGTTGATCCCAATCATGGTTGGACATTCAAAATTGGCGGGGAACGAAAATTGATATTTAAGGTTAAATGTATTCCACAGAATAAATTCAGATCTAAAATAAAGCTTGCAAATGCTTACGTTGTTTTAATAATTACATTTAGAATACCCTTTTGATTGTAGCATTTGTCCAATAGATCCAGAAACACAGGATCATTTCCATCCTTGGATAATGAAACGTAACGAAGCTTAAAGAATATGTTAGCTTGGCTACTTGATTCAGAATCCACTTTGAAATCAGAGATAACACCTTCACCCAACTTGCTTGTGGACGGATCAAGTGAATGATATACCTAAAGTTAACTAAACTAGTAGAATACCTCGAACAATGCACTCTTAATGTACATCGAGTAAGAATTAGTATTTTCTGCCATGCAATTGACACTCCAATCGCTATATAGAGTTAATGGATCAATTAGGATAGATGACTGTCCAACTGATTTTACTGATTCAATAGATATTGACAATGGCTTGGGGAAATATATTATTAGCAAAGTGCTTATTAATATTAATACTAGGAATCCAAACATTGAACTGAACAGACAATGCTCGCCTGAACGGCAGCAACAGAAACAGGAATGTTGAACACATGAGTCACAACAAATTGCTTTTTTTCTCAGCTTAATTGAATCTGTTTCATGTAATGATGGTCTCAATAAATATCTGGAAATAGCATGAGGCCTAGATGTAGAATTAGTGGTGGCAGTTTCCTGATAAGTTGGAAGCATAAACAAATTTAATATTAAATCCAAATTTACTGATAATTATTTTTATTATTAATGTATAGAAGTTTAACGAGAGTATACGAAGTGCATACTTGGGAGTTGAAGTTATAACGAAATAACGCTGAAATTAGTAAATTGTTAAAACTACAAATTGGATTCGGTCACCAGAGTTCTAATTTATTTGACTATACCAAAAAATGAAAAGTGCAAAACGGCAAACCGCAAAATGTTACACGCGGAATGGAAACTTTATGCTGAGGGTGGAGCCAATATCATTTTTAAGTACACCGGAAAGAATATTAAATACGTAATACCGATAATCTTTATTTTCATAGAAAAACACTCTACTTCGTGTTTCAAAGACTTTACGGCGATCAGATATTGAAAAATCTAAGGAAATAGTTTGTAAATATATTGGAACAGAGTACTACAGTCCTCAGGTAGATCGATAAATTTCGTTTAAACTAGAGCCCGTTTGTTTTCAGTGGTAAGGAGTTTCTTGATCTATTGAGCGCCCACGATGAAGTTCATTTTCGCGATCATTCAGTCAAGAGCATGTGCAACACTATATCAAAAGACTCAAAGATTCATGGTCTTCTAATTAACAATATATCATTGTTGAATCACCATGAATTGGAGACCTTACGGACCGTTTCTATTGAGATAAAGGTATAAAATGTACTTGATGAGTATAGCCGAAATGGGGCATTAAAATAGCATCCATATATCCAAATATTTGTCGTAATTGTACTTCCAATTTTCGAAAGAAACGAAAATCTTGGCAATGCTGCTCTCTGGGATTATTTTCAAGAAAGAAGGAAAGAATTTTCTTTACATTGAAACAAATGGTAGATAGCAATCATAACCACGTTAAAATCTTTGTGGGTGGCCAAAAAGTTCCTAATTTGAATGCATGTCAAAGAGAAATTGATAATGTCATTTGGTGTATGGCTATGATTTTAGCAGGTGAGGGAGTCCTTCAAAAATTAAAACTATCACAGAAGAATTTGGCAAACTCAGAATCACTGGAAGACAATTTGGTAGCGTCAACACTAAATGATTTGTCCCTTTTCTGCACTTTAGAATTCCCCAGTCCAGATATCTTTGAAAATATTTGCCGAGAAGAGGTTACTCTATTATCCAAGCAAGCAGAAACCAATCATGGACGAATCCAGATCAGCTCTAAAGACCAATTACGTTACCAATGTAAAGTTATTGATATTGACATTAAACCTGCGAATAAGCTGAAAGAGATCAAAGAAAAAGAAAAAGTTCATTCCGAATTAAGTCATATGATGAGTAGTAAAGTATGCATAGAAAGCGATGAAGAATAGTTTATTACTTATTTAATATTTATAAATATGATTGAGACCTTGAAAATGATTTTAACATTTCTTTTTTCTCTAATTTTTTATCGCTTCCTTTGATTAGTTGTAGTTTCGTGAAACGAATCGACGCCAGCCAATCATTAAGCTTTTCTTCTGAGTCAAAACAAATAAACTTAATGTAATCTTCTATCAATTCAAAAGACCTTAGGGGACTAGTAGATTTTAAGATCAGAACATTTTTGGTTGGATAATTTCTATTGATTTCTGTCAATTTGTATGGTTCAAAGTTGATTAAATCACACAGTAGTTCACCGTCGGTCTTCTTAAACTATTCATAGATAATGCAAGTTACATTGGCGTCCTTGTAGTGAAATATAATCCTGGGAGTAACTTGGATAAATCTTTTGTTCCACTTGTTTCGTTTCCCTTCAATTTGTGCATATCCATACGCCATGGGTATTTTTTGCTAATTAAAACAACTTTATCACGTTACTGCATCAGAAATTGTTAAACCCAGAGGAAAATTGCATTTCTTAAACAAAAGTGTGTTTTCTGTTTCTTCTTCCCAACTGGCAAGCACATCCATTAAAGATTCTTCGTATCTTAAAGGTCTTGCTTATTCACATGAAGGATATTGATGTACCGGCAAAGAAATCAAAGCAAAGTTCATAAATGTAATAGTCTTCTTGAGATATTTTAAGCATATCCCTTAATTTTTGTACTATAAACCCGCATGTCATAACAGTAGTCACAACAAGCGTTTTATAGGTATCAAAATTCTCAATATATATTTTTACAGTAGCCTTCTTCATTAAACTACCTTTGATTTTCTCAAATTGATTGCCTGTAGAACTAGTAAAGTCTTTGAGACTTTCCGATCTCGACGCTAACTGTGAAACCTTTTTAGGAGGTTCTGGTGCAGTTCTCAAAGGTTTCATGGGCGTTAATTGAGGTGGTATAATAGGTTCTTCCTTTACTTGATTTTGATTTATTTCCTTTTCTTTTGATAAATTGCTTGTTTTTGTTTTTGCTATCAGTAAATTAAGATCATCCAATATCTCATCAATATCTTTCATAGGAGTATTCAAATCCTGTACAGTAAAATCTTCAAATATAATTGTGTGTGTCTTTTGCGGATCTCGTTTCTTTCGGTACAAAACTTCCTCTAGTTCTTTCAAGTATGACATTTCTTGGTTAGCAGAATATCTCCGACCTCGCTACTACATGGGAAAAACGAAATCATGAGAAAATATATTTTAGTCTATATTAATACGATTTTTTAACATTTATTAATGCTATAAACTATTCTTCATTCATGTCGCCTTCATTTTCGTTGTCAGTCTCATCTTCTTCATTGTCGCTAGATATCGATTTGAACTTCCTTTTCTTAACTTTTCAACGCGAATATATTAAGATTTTACCAATAATTAATTTCCCTTTTAAAATATCCTGATAGTATTTGAGCAAAAGGTCCCATGCCTCCTTTCTTTCATCGAGAAGTTGATTAAATTCGTTCTCGATCAATACTCTTTTCCCTTGAGCATCTGTTGTCGACAAAAATTCCATTTTCGCCTTTACAATTTCATTTCTAATACCTTCAAGCACATTTTCAAGTTGATTTCTTAAATCTGTCGCTTCCTTTTCACTTAACTATCTAAGCTCTATTAAAGTCTGTTACCTTAACTTTCATGATGACGAGATTTTAAACTGGTAATTCGACTAATTTATGCCATCTTGACGGGTTAATCAGATCAATCTGTTCGTTCTGACTTCTATGGGCCAAGGGCAGAAAAGTTGAAGTTAAATTTTAAAATATAGTGGAAAAGAATAGTATAAATTATAAAAGTTGGAAACTCAAATCAAATTTCAAAATTTATTCAACATTTTTGACCTCAGTAATAGCGTCGATTATTTCCTGTAAATCATTGGGCTGGAAGCGTTCTTCGCATTCTTCTATAATCTTATTGAAATTACTGGAATATTATTACGCATATCAATTCAACCATAGATGTTGGCAACATGTTAAATATTTGAAGTTTTTCTGCAGGCGTTAAGTTGAAAGCTTTCAAGGTTTCATTTATTCTTAAAATTTTCTCTTTAGAGAGCCTTGTGACTTCAATATTACATTTTTCAAAAAACATTTGTGTCTAAAATCCCAGTCATAAGAAATTACTTCATATACAACAGAACATTTAGTTTTACTAACGTATTTCAAATGATCATAAACCTCGGCATCTGAAAGAAACACTACCCGATCATGTAGAATTTTCATTTAAGATTTTTCCAGGATGCTGATTTCCCAAGGTGCTGAAGCGTCGACTTTTACTCAAAGTTTCAAGAATTTCGATAAGATAATATTAAAGAAGAGAGAATCTAAAAATTATAGACATCATATTTTAGATCAAAACATTACAAAGTCAAGATTATCACAGGAGGCAAAGCTATTAGTCAAGGCTGCGTCATGTGACGTAAGAACACCTGTTTTGTACTGGGTTGATACACAGGAAAGTATATTAGCAATGGAACATATTTCTGGGAGGCCACTTAAATCGTGTATAAGCAGTCATGCATATTTAGCTGAAAGCATTGGAGAATCTATTGCAAAGTTACATTCTTGTGACATAATTCACGGTGACTTAACCACTTCAAATATATTGGTAGAAAATTCTTCCAATGAAATTGTAAAATCACAATAATATTCAAATAGGTCTTCATCGATTTTGGATTGGGATATATATCTTCCTTGGCCGAAGACAAGGCTGTAGACCTTTACGTTCTTGAACGCGCATTCGATAGCTCTCATCCTAACGACAAAGACTTTTTTGAAACAATTATCTCCAGTTATTTTAAAAAGGTTTCAAACCCAGAGAGCATAGTAATAAAGTTGGAAGAAGTAAGATTGCGGGGAAGGAAGCGAAGCATGATTGGTTGAGTAATTAAAACTTACATTTCAATAAATAAACGATTTCTTATTAATTTATTAATAGGGGAAACGATTAATTGATTGTTTCTTCGTCGGACACAGCGGATGTAGTCATGTTCTTTCGACCAACCTTAAATTCTTCATCATCAGAGTCTTCATTGTCTTCGATGCTTGCCTTGAAATTTGATTTTCTTCTTCTTCTTTTTCTTACTGCTTCATCGCCTGAACTAGTCGGGACATCATTTGCAGGAGAATAAGGCCTTTCCACTGTAACCGCTGTCTCTGAGTGCATTGCTAAAGCCTTTAAAAATAATCTTAGTGGCTTACTTTTGGGTATGTTACAGAAGAATTAGAGAATAATCTATCGCTATCTCTGATGCCTCGTCTTTTCTCTGACCTTAAGCCTAGATAGCCATCAAAGCCTTTTATAACATTTCCTGTTAGCGCTGTATCTTCAAGATATGTGTTTTCAAAATGATATAATTGAGTTTCAAGTTGAGCCAAGTTTAAGTCGACCTGTTTCTTCCTGCATACCAGTTCATATAGTTCTTGTTCCGCTTGCAAAAACTTTTGAGTCGAAGTAATTTCTGGAGTTTTGGTTTGCGCCATATTGGTGTTTGTTGCGGCAATACTGAAGGTTGTTTGGATTTTTGAAATTTACTGATCAATGCGACTCGCCGTTGTTGGAAGCGGACCAGCAGCATTTTACTGTATTCAAAGACTAATTAAAAAGGCCAAATTTCCTATACATATTGATATGTTCGAACGCCATCCTTTGCCATTTGGCCTGGTAAAATATGGTGTCGCCCCAGACCATCCAGAAGTGAAGGTATCTTAATTAAAATGAATAGAAAGGCTTGCATGTCAAAGTTTATTGAAATCGGTAAAAGCCTAAAGAATTTTTATGGAAACGTGTTGATTGGTGATTTAAGGAAGCCTCTCTCTCATCAAACACACATCCCGTTAAAAAGATTATGCGAACGATATAATTCTATTCTTTTGGCAAGTGGTGCGACTGGGGCTAACAAATTGCACATCCATGGGAGTGAACACATCGTAACTTCCGTCGACTTTGTCGCTTTGTACAACACGGAGCCGAATGATAAAAATAATGTTGAATTAATCCAAAAAATTTCGAAAATTAAACACGTCACAATAATTGGAAATGGTAATGTAGCATTAGACATTGCCAGAATGCTCCTGAAACCTAAATCTGAATTAGAGAATACGGATATTAATAAAGGATTCTTGGAAAATCTTTCCAATTCCATAAATACAGTTTTAATCATTGGACGAAAGTCTATTTATGACGTAACAAAAACCATTTGAGTATTTCGTAGGTTCAGTTTACAGCAAAAGAAATTCGTGAAATTACAAACATCAATGATGTTCAGATAAAATTAAATAAGAGAGAAATATATCCAGAACCAAGCGTATTGTCAAAATCAAAAAAGAGAGTCGTAGATCTTCTTCTAAGTTCGGCCAGTGATGCTAGCAATATCAAAAAGAAAACATTAGAATTTAAATTCATGAGGGTCCCAAAATGTGTTCATAAAATGAATGAACATTTAACTATGAGTGTAGGCAAATATAGGAATCAAAATGATATATTAGTCCCATCTGGTGAGCATGAACACATTGAGACTGATTTAATCATTAGTAGCATCGGTTACGCACAAGAAAATATCGACACTCTTATAGAAAATTCCAAAATCACTCATCCAACTGGAAAATTATTGACAAATGACAGCCATTGCATGCTTTACTCTGCTGGTTGGGCCAAAAGAGGACCAAGCGGAGTTTTGGCATCTACTATGGTAAAATAATTAGTTCTGGTAATCATAGATGGATGCCAATATTACTGCAGACGCAATATTGGAGGACATGGATAAACAATTAGATCATGAATCTAAGCACGACATGTTGCCAATAAATAACTATGTTAATTGGGAATCTGCAATACGAATACATCGAAAAGAAATAGAAAATGGAGCTAAATATTCCCGTAGTGAAATCTTAAGTTTAGCCAACACAATAAATATCTAATGAGTAATTAGTTCAATACTGATATATTAATTCAATATAATACTATTCACATTAAGGTCTAAGATTTTTGATGGTTTATAACTTCATCTCAAATTTTTTTTACTTTATTCATCTAAAAATATCTTTTTAAATTTATTAATCTCAAAAAACACTTGGAACTTGTTTCACTGGCAAAGTTTCATGAAATTATTTTCCAACTGTTGAAAAAAATGGTCATCAAACAAATTCAATTCTTCTTCTATTTCTCTTTTCAAATTTCCATCAAACTCAGCTTTCTTTACTTCTGTATTAATATTATAGTGGAACAAACGTACCATACTTTTGATCTAAACTAGTTTTCGCTTCACCCAAAAGCTCCAGTGGCTGCTTTTTATTTCTTTTCAACAATCTATATACTAAAGATTCTGATCTACGTGTATCACTAAAATGCTCACGCATTAGTGATCCGTGCCCTTTGAAAATACAAATATACTTCTACCCAGATCGTTAACTAATGTGTCAGCAGGTTCTGGAATTGTCGCATAGTTGTACCAGTCATGTCTTTTATTTTGCCTTGAAAAATAGTCATCAAAGTCAAACATAAAACCGGAAAATATGAAAAAGGGTAATATCGATTTTTACTGACATGAATAAATCTTTGACTTTTTCAAAAAAAATTTTTGTAGAATATTATCAAGGATTAGGATACGTTATGTGCAATATCAGTCCACTAAAGCTAAGGCCTTTTGCTCAATTGGTTTTGGGCTCAGCTTCATTTTTCAAACCCCATTAAAGGCGGGGTTTGTTAATCACATCCCGCCTCAAAGTTAAATATAAAAGTATTATATGGTTGAGACTTGAGGAATACATTTAGAAGATTCACATGGATTTATTAAAGTTTTGACTTTGAGGGAATCAAAGCGGGCTGTTCCGATTCCAAATATTCTTGTATGTGATGGAATCTATCGCTTCCAAAGAAAAATTCTTTATGACTGGCGGAAGTAAGCTTAACCAGCATTGTTGGAGCACCGAATGCACCTGCATCAAGTGCTTCTGCGCAATTCTTATCTAGGATTTGTAAGTAATTTTCATCTTCGTTAGATTTTTTGTACATACCAGCCAACTCATCTTTCGAAAACCCAGTTTCGTAAGCAAGCTTTTCAACGACATTGGCAAATATTGATACATCAAATCCACATCCCCAATATAAGTTGAAAAGTACCTTTGTGGCCTTGAAGGCTGCTATGCGATTTGTTTCATTTAACAGTACCAAGAATCGCATAATTGGAATGGTGTTAATAGGAAATCTCTTGGGCACACAGAATTTGATTCCACAGTGGCCTGCTTGTCTTTGCAGGTCTCTTAAAACAAATGATCTTTTTGATTTAATCATCGCCGGTGGTATGTTACCAGATTCCTTGCTTACTTTAAACAGTAGGAATGGTTTAAGTGCAATGTTGACTTCCCAATCTAAAGAAAGTAGTGTTTCAAAGCCAATGTAGGAATATGCGCTAAGAATGTCAAAGAAAAATTCAATTGTTGGTCTTTTCGCTTCCATGTGGACAATAACAGTTAACACAATTTCCAATATATTTCACAATAAATCGGTCAACCGTCGAATTCGCTTAAAAATAAGTGTTTTAAAAGCTCTGTATTAAATTTTATTGAAAATAAAACAGATTAGGGATATCGAGATCATTGGTTCGCATCAAATTAGAAAATTGAGAACCAAAAAAAATTGGACTCACCGAGGTTTGAACTCGGGGCCTCACACATGCAAAGCGTGCGCTCTACCAACTGAGCTATGAGCCCTTGATATCCAATCTCAAGGTTAACTTTAATCGAACTTGTCTTATCCAGAACTATTGTGGGTACAATTATACATTTATGAGTATACAGTGATCATTACGTACAAAATTTTTAATTTATTTTTTAGACTTTTTTACTGGCCTTGGTTTAATTGCTTTAGTATGTGACAAATGTTCCTATAGTAATTAATTGATTTAACCTTACATCAACTAAAGCATTATTCTTAGTTTTTTCATTAACAATAGGCGCTAAAAGACCGATGAAAGTTGTTTCTGATAATGACGGCAATTGATGATGTGGTTTGAAGGTCTTATTGGGGGTATTGCTATTAGATATTAAAAATCTTTTTACGAATCTATTAATCGTTTTGATGACTTTTTTCTAGAGGGGTTAAACAAGGACTCTGGTATTGAAGTTGCATCAATACCCAAATCCCTCAAACCAAAAATGTCAATCCCAGCCAATTCAGCAAAGTTCCCAGAAATAAAATCTTCTTCATTTAAAGTAAAATCAAATGTCTCTGGGTGAAATATTTTGTCAAACGTCGACGAAAGTTTATTCTCCAGATCATCTAACGTGGCTGGATATGAAACGTAAAAATCGCAGATGTATTCTGCAATGTCTTTTAATTTCAGGTTAAATGTCGCGTTAAGACTCAATTGCAAAATTTCCTTTCTCGTCTAGCCATTTTTATTACTTGGAGAGTTTTCGACTTTGAATAAACTTCAAAATAGGTTTTTAATGTTCTTGCAAGATCTGAAAATAGTGAAACAAAAATGTCTGAAAGTAGAAAGAGAGCATTGGTTTGGACGCCTTCAAAGCCATGAAATGTCAAGAGGCAATTCAAATTTAACTCTAGCAGTGATTTGCATAGGTGGTTTGTTATATCACTTTGATAAAGCTCTTCGAATTGAGGTGTATATGATGGCATTGAGTATTGCCTTGGAACAAGTGTATTATCTGGCAAAAGTTCCATTTGATCGCATAGATTTCGAATGTTTTGTAATGATTTAATAGTGGAACATATTTGTTCCAAAGCTTTTGAATTAGGCAGAGCAGATCGAAAGTTGGAATATCTAGGTCTTTCTTCAAAGGAATCCAAATTTTCACGACTCATTCGAATGCTATGATAAGGAAAACATAATGAGTCCGGAATGCATCCAGAAATAAATTGAAATTCAGGAAAAAAGTTAAACTCTGAATTTAAGGGCGGGCTTATCATATTTCTTGAAAATTCGGACTTTCTGTTGGAAACCAGGGTCTTTCTATTCAATAAGTAATTCGTGCGTATTTCGAATGAAACCGATTTGAATTTAATTTCTTGTATATCCTGCAAAAGTGGCATGGAAGGATCAAGAATTTCATTGATATTTAAAGGTTCATTGTCCATATCCTCAAAAGCCAAGTCTTCATCACCAATCGATGGCTGATCAGGTAAATCCGGAAATTTTGAAAATTGACCGTCGTCTACAACTGACACAACTGTTTCACTCGTCAATAAAATCTTACTTTCGCTTTCATCTTCCTCCAAGTCATCTCTGTCTTTGATTTCTATATCTGGAACAAATTTGAGCAGCTCCTCATATTTTTCTTTTAATTTCGTAGCATGGATACGATAAATGCTATCCTTTTGTTTTCACTATACTATTTTATTACAGGGGATGAATTGTATTGGATGCAATTTGTGTAAATCAAGTTCAAGTCTGAAGCAAACTCACTTTTGCTTTGATATTCGAATGATTTTAACTTTCGTGCCATGGTTCCTAAATCCATAGGGTTTTTTATAACGTCATAATAGTCCGGAGCATCTTTTTTACTCACTTTGTTTAGAAAGGGGGTGACGTGGGGTGTGTAGAGTTTTAATTGAGCTAAAACTTTTTCGCAGGTATCGTATAGCTCTTCTTGTCCAACCTTCCCTTCATTCGCCCATTTTGATCTATTAGGGCGAACTTCTAAAAGTAGTGTTTTTAATTCTCTGCTGGATTTGCCAGTATGATTTCTATCAATTTCAGCTAACAAATATTTTAATCCAATCATGTTTTCATTATCATTGACTGGAGTCTCAGCCCCCAATCTAAAGTTCAATTTCCTAGCCTCCTCATTACTATCTTTCTCCATCTATGATCGAATTTAATTAAAACGTTTACGTGGTCTTTTTTAAAATCATTTTCAATGTCATTTATGTCATCTTCTAATGTATAGTACATATCATCAACGATTATCGCAAAATCTTCTTCAACACTTTTTGCATCACTCATTCTTTTCCATTTATCAGGACATTCAGGAAATAATTCATATATAAGTTGTTCGTGAATCATAGACGATATTTTGAATCTAGCATAATCTTTGACCAGAAAATCATTCGTTATTGGCTCTAGGAGAAATTCCTTGAATCGATCCAAACTCTCCACACTCGAGCTGAGCAGTTCTTCAAAATTTTGAGGTAAATATTGCTTCCAAACTCCACTTTTCTCTAGTTTTTGTGCTACTCTGTAAAGAAAAGGAAAGTCCATTATTAACAGAAAATTCTCAAATCCAAAACAGTGGCCATTTCACCAAACAGATTTAATTAAAAATAATTTATTAAATATGCAAGAAAAATATCATTTTCATTTCTAAAGTTACAATTTGACTCATTCAGTACGTTGTTGTCCCCAGTAATATTATTTTCTCCGTTACCAGAAGATAATTCCGATGTGTTATCGCCTTCATTGTCTGTGCGAATCTCTTCAATTGTATCACANTTAACTAACCCTCCTCCTCCTTGAATTTAGGAATGAATGGATCGTAAAAGTACGTGGTTCCCCCAACACAAATGTGGGGTTGGTATTGATCGTAAGCATAATCAAATGATATATTGGGATAATTGCTTTCCGTGGACTCTCCGATATGCAATCCTTGATATCTTGCCCACATAGATCTTGCCTTCTTTAAAGATCCACTCGCGCAGGTGCGAGCAAAATGACCTCTACTTCATAAAATGAAAGTTTACCTTTACCCCCGCATTTGTAACATGTAGGAGAATTTTCATTTTGAAATGGTTTAGGCAATGAAGTACACTATGTCACATATAGCATAAATAAATACTTCTCTTGCCCAATGCCCTTTCCCCCCGCACAGAAAACATATATTCTTAGGGACTTGAAATGCATTTACATCAGAATCATCGTTTGATTTGTCTTTATTCTCTTCTCGTTTAACATCTTCGTGTGGTCCTAAAAATGAACCCGTGGAGTATCTTCTTCTCGACGCTCTTCCAGCATTCATCCCAAAAACTCAAATCATTCCAAAAGCGTCTTTCCCTTTAATAGGCATGAAAGCTAATGCTCAATCTCTAATCTAAACTTTAAATTTCCGTTCCCGATTTTCACTTTTAAGTTTTCATGACAAAGGTGTGCGATTTACACCCAGACATATATTTTAAAATATTTTCACAACTAGACTTTAAAAGTTCTCTGAATTTTGCAATTATTCACAGAAATATTCTAGCAAATTTTAATTTCGCGCACGACCCACTATTGGATCAGTGTTTTGCGCTGTTTCATTGTATCAACAACAAAAACATTAAAATGCTGCATTTTATTTTACTTTTAAAACATATGAATGTGTCAATATTAAACAATAAAGCCCTTATTATGGCTCTTAAATGCCATTGGACTGATTGTATAGAAGTCTTGGTCAAACACAAATCGTTTTGCTTTAGTTGTACTGAAATTAATTTGATTGAAATGTTCAAGTGTAATTATGTAGCTTTAAATGCAATTTTGAAATACCCATCATTTTACAATCGCGAGCAAGTCCATGAAGCAGTTATGAGTATATCTAAACATGCGGATTATATCCCAAATTTAATGCTCTTGTTTGCTGTCGACGAATCTTTTTGTAAAGATTCATTTGTGATTGCCTGCGAAAATGGCAATTTTGACCTTGTAGAATATTTAGTTTCTACTGACAAAGTAGATCCGGCCGTTTTTGATAATCATGCAATAAAGTGGGCTTCAAGTTTTGGTCATGATGAAATTGTTAAATATTTAATTTCTGACAAGAGGGTTGATCCTACAGCAGAAAACAATGCGGCGATACGATGGGCATGTCAAGCTGGACATGCCAAGGTTGTCGAAATTCTTTTAAGCGATGTTCGAGTAAATCCAAATGCGTCATTTTCATCGTGCCTGATAAATTCTTGTAAGGCAGGACATTGTGAAGTTGTCAAGCTGCTTCTTGACGATTGGCGGATTGATCTAAGAAAGTGTAAAGAGAAGTGTAAACAATTAGCGAAGAAAGAGCTGCATTTAGATATATTGTCTTTGCTTAACGCTAGGTAGTCATTAATTAGAATAAATTGTTTATGGATCATAATTTATTACCATCAATATTAGAGTCTTTTCAAAAATCTTTCAAGAAGAGATATAACGTCATCTCGTGAAACGGGCTTTGCAAGGTAGTCATCCATTCCAGATTCCATGCATAAGAGGCGTTCCTGATAGAGGGCATTGGCTGTCATTGCGACGATAAACACCTTCTTTTCTTTTTTGATTAGTCGCGTAGCTGTCAATCCATCCATAACGGGCATTGAAACATCCATGAAGACGATATCGTAAGATTTCGAAAGCGCCAATTTTACAGCGACTGCGCCATCTTCAGCAAAATCAATTTGAGGGCAAAGAATAGATTCCAAGAGTTTTGCTATTACTTTTCTGTTAATTGCATTGTCATCAACCACCAATATATGCAGCTTCTTTTCAAAGAGAGAAGATCTAGATAAATGAGCTGCCTTGTCCAGGGATATTGAATTTCCATTATTAATTGAAGAAAATATCTTTATAATATTTGTGTACCGCAAAGGTTTTGTTAAACATGCGACAAATCTTTGTTTGAATGTTACAGGGATGGTAGACGAACTGTTGACAAGGAGCATGCAATTCTCAGGAATGGTAATATTATCTAGGTGTGATTCAGATACTGTTTCATCCACAAGCACAATGCGATATGTATCGGTAGACTTTGAATATTCAGATATACTAGAAAACGATTTAAATGGGTATTCAAGGCAAGTTAAAATATGTTCAATTGATTGGCGAGTTCTTAATATGGGCGATACAATTGCAACTGAAAATTTTTTAGAAAAGGCGGGGTTTTCAGTCCATTTTTTACCAGGGTTTGATCCTAATGATATTGAAAAAGAGAAAGCAGAGCCTTTGCCGACTAGACTAGAAACAGAGAGAGACCCATGGAAAATCTCTACTAATTTAAATGAAATTGCTAAGCCTAGTCCAGTACCCCCAAACCTCCTAGTGATTGAGGAATCTACTTGTTTAAATTTCTGAAATAAATTTGGGAGTGATTCTTCTGCGATTCCAATACCTGTGTCAATAATTCTAAAGTACAATCTTGGAACGTTATGGTTGTTTGCCGCCAAAACATGAAACTCTTTCCATTCCGAAAAATCGTAAAATTTAAAGTAATCTTCAGTGGTGGCGATAGTCACGATAACCTCTCCAGTGTCTGTAAATTTGATGGCATTGTTAATAAAATTATTTAAAACTTGCTTCAACCTTGTTTCATCTCCATTTATCATAATTGGAACGGAAGGGTCAATAAACATGTTCAATTGAATGTTCTTTGAAAAGGAATGTTGGGAATTGAGCATAATAACTCTCTCAACGGAGGACACTAGTGAAAATTCTTTATCTTCCAAAGACAAAAAGCCACTTTCAATTTTTGAGTAATCCAAAATATCATTGATCAGATTTAATAAAAGGTTGCTACTCGAAGTTATCATTTCCAAAATTTCCTGCTGCTCTTCTGTTAAGGATTGTTGCTGCAGAATATTTCCAAATCCTATTATGGCATTTAAAGGCGTCCTAAATTGTTTTATTTTACTTTTATTTACCGTATTTCATGGGACATTGTGGCTAGAAAGTCGGCGGTCATTTTGCTTGTCATTTCAGCCGCGTTCTTTTCTTTATTTAGCAATTCATTTCTTTGAAATTCTTTCTTTAAATTTTCTACACTTTGCCGCTCCTTTTCAATTGAAATAGCTTGGTCAAGAGCAATGCTAATTTGTATGGCCACTTCATGCAATAATTCCATCTCAATCTCATCAAATTTATTAACATAACAATAATTTAATAAGAACATAATCCCCAATTCACAATTCTGAGAATCTTTCAATCTAATGAATAAGCCACTCTTCACAGAAGTGTCCAGTCCGAAAATTCCTCTTATTTCATCCTTGTTCATAAAACTGGCATCTTTATTTTCGTTTAAACTGTTTAATGATAATGTATCGATAGACCCTTTAAGGGTTTTGAATGAAATACCCCTGACTTTGAAAGTCCCCTCAGCCACTGCCAAGGAATCCTTTTGTGCGATCAAACACACATCAGCCGCAAATTCCCTTCGGATTTCTCTCACTGCGGTGTCAATCAATATGTTTTCATCCAGGGAACTTCTAATTCTATTAACTATCCTACGAAATCTCAACAATGAAGCGTTTGCTTTTATCAATTCTCTTTCATTTTCTTCCCTGAGCCCTATTTCTTCCTCCAACTTCATATTTCTGTTTTGCAGTGAAAACGCTAACGGAAAAACTCGGATAAGTAGAATAGCCGTTATGAACGAAACTATTGCTGTCAAGACCTTAGTCAAAACCATTATAGAAGCGACGTTATAAGAAAATTTAAAACTTCCAACAAAATGTGTTGTTCCGCAAGCAAAAATAAACATTTCAAAGAGCCAAATGACAATTCTGTACTTGAATGGATTTGGTAGTAGTTTTTGGAAATAGAAAATCTCCAATGGTATTGCGAAATAAGAAAGACTGATTAAGACATCGGAGACTATTTCAGTTATATTCAATGGCGTCAATTCGCTATTCATGTTTGGATCTGGAATTTCCAAAAGTTGGAGCAGCAAGATTAAAGTTTTTCAGTGATACAAATAATCAATCTTTACTGATATTCTGCTAATGATTAAATTGATCAATAAAACATTTATGTATCTAAAAAACTGCTAGCGTTCATAAAATTTAAAAGATAAACCTAGTGTACTTGTCAATAAATGATTTATTTTAAAGCATTTAACATATTAAATGAAGCGTCTTTGAATTCCTTAATATTCCTAGCACTTCCAGTAAAGCATAAATGGGATATATTTACCGGTTAACATTTTCAAGTAGCAATTTAATATTCGCTTTCAAGGATTTATTCTCAATCATATTTTTAAATAGACTATTAAAGGAAAATATAAATTCCTGTGGGTAATGGCGCTTAATATGGAACGCCAAGTGGAATAAAACCTCCAAATAAGATTTCGGAAGTGGGGTGATAAATAGATTGGTGTACAACTCTGTTACTGGATATCCAATAGAACAAAAGGAAAAACTTTTCCGCTTTAAAATGTATTCCTAAAAATTATCATGCATAATCTTCTACCAAAAAGGAGCAAACTTTTTCAAGGCATATTCTATTCTTAATGGATAAAAAATTTAGGGTGAAGGTGGCAACGTCTTCAATTGATGTCGGTAGCTCGGCCATACCTGAAATGCACAGTTGTCACTAAAGAAAATATATTACTTTTTTCATTAGCGCATATATTAAATCAACATTCTCAGGTTGATTTGACATTGTCGCACCAAAATGTTTCAGACGAAATAGACAAAGATCTAGAATTGACCTAGATTGCGCATTATCAATAACAAGAAGCTTTTCCATGCAATTAATGCAACATTCAATCGTGGCAGAGTCTTTGTCACTAGATAAAACTTCATGAAGAAAGTTCATGACAGGACTTAAATTAACGCAACTTTTTTCTAAAGCAATAGGGATGAAATTGAATGCCTCTTCTAGTAATTGGTATTCAATCAGTGCTGAAATTACTTTGTTAGCACGTGGTCTTAAGGCTTCAATAATTACAGGCTCTGTAACATGCGTTATAACAGACATGAAGTATTTGTATTGAAAAGATACGCATCCTTCTTCATCGATAAGATTTAGTAACTTTTCAATAAATTTCTGATCATGCTGACCCAATATTACAATAATCGAGCAAAGTACGCACTTATTCTCTACATTTTCATTCGGTTTAAATTGTTTCAAAACATTGGAAAAAAATTCGGGAGAAACTTTTATCTCCAAAGCATTTATTTTGCAGCACATGCCAATTATTGTTTTGCGTAACTTCGAAATTGTGTTCAATTGGCTTAAAGTGTATTCCAATAAAGGTAGCATAGGAAAATCTGGGAAAAGATCCAAAGTACCCGAGCGGCAAATTTCATCAATAAATCGAAATACACTCTTTGATAAAATTTGGTTATCATTAATACATGGCAGGTTATGTAAGCCTCTGAAAACGATATTACGACTATCAATTTCTTTAACATTAGCAATAAATTGCGAAGATAAATAAAAAAATAATTCCTGTGTCCTCCAGGAGCAACTGTCTGTAATTACTAAATCTAGAAAACTTAAATTAAGAAAACCAAAATTGTAAAATTCAATTAGGAGGTCTGATACTTCATTTCTAAATGATTCAAAGGCATCCTTATCGTCCTTTGTTGAATATTCAGCGTATAAAATTTTATGGATCAAATTTGGTAGCATTGCCTCCACACACTTTTCAAGTGTTGTTTTAAACCGATCGTTCTCGCTACAATGGTACGCAAGATCAATCCAGCACGGAAAATACAACATATTTAAATCATAAGAAATACTATTTCGAGTTGTCAATGATAAAAGTAAATGAATAAGGCGCTCATGTGTTAAAAACGTGTTTGGAAACGTACTGCCATAATTGACCAGTAGCTTTGAGAATGAATAAAAATCATTTTCGTCATTTAGCATATTAGACAATTCAATTAAATTCGAAGCAAGAAAAATAAAGCTTTCTTGACTCTTATAATGGTGGCTGGCAAGAACTCCCTGGTTGATACATTCACATGCCATCTTAAAGTACAGTGTGTTACTTAATAGAGGAAGTACAAATTTAATGTACTCAACTAGTTCACTTATTAGAGCATCGAATTCAAATTACTCTAAAGACCTACTATATGTTATCCATTCTCCATAGACTTCCATACATTCTTCGCAGAATTGTAGATTAATTATACATTGCTTTAAGAAATCCATGCATTTAGGAAGATTCTCCACCAAATGATTTTTCCAATCACCACCAAACTTTGAATTTTGAATGACAAAGGAAGAAATTAAAAATTGATCTGTACAATTTCGAAGACATTCAATGACAAACAAAGATATGAACTGAAAATGCGATTGTCTTTCCGCGAACATAAACATTCTATCAAGAAAAGTCCATTCATTTTTAAGTGCGATACAAACACTCTTTGCGACTAAATCATTTCGTTTACCCATTTTGATATTTTTCTAACGTCTCTAGCAGTGAACATTTGTTCCACCATTGTAGCCCAAATTGTCTCGACAAAATCTTCAATATTATCCTGATAATTTAATTTAACGAGTTGCATTTCTAATAGTTTGCATCCTGTAAAATGAAGGTCTCGATTCTATATATCTTGGTTGCACAATATTACTTGAAAACACAAAAAGATTATGTTCAAGCAATCTGCCCTGTTTAGGATATCATAGATAACCTCTTGGTAAGGTCTGGGATCATTGCTAAATATTTCTAACGTGTTTTGTAAGGCAGAAACAAAATCCATGAATTCTGGAATTTTGCTAAATCAGGCTTAACTGTGATAACAATAAAATAGTTCACAAAATTTTTTATAATTTCATTGCTTTATCAATAATATTATATAACGTTATCCCGAATTATTTCAGAGTAACTGAAAAAATCTGAAGCACCTTTATTGAGTCATGTTAATATCCAAATAAACCATTTCGTAATTGACTAAATTCGTTTAGTTTCAACTAAGTTTTTGAGATGTTCCTTTAGAGCAGAAGTTGGGTCTTTCTGGAATAATGGAAAATTCAGTACATTATTTATCTGTTTCTTCTCTTTGTGTCTAGATTTAAAAGAAAAAAATCTCCATACAACGTAGAAATCCTTCCTTTTGATGTCTTTGGTCTCTTCTGGTTATTTGAAACCTTTTCTTTGTGAAAATCATTCGACAATGCTAAAACCTTTTCATTAAGTAAAACTTCCTTTTTTATATCATCTAATTCAAATGCCTTGCATCTTTTTTCATTTTTAGGCCTAGAGTATAGATCTTTTTTCAAAAAACTTCATAACTTTTACTTTTTAATAAATTTTCTTTGCGTTCTTGCCGTTTCAAATCCTTTTTCTTTACTTTCATGAAATGCGCCACCAGCAACAAGAATCGCCGTAAAATAAACTAGAAATAGAAACAGTACAAGTGTCAATGGAAATGAATTTTATTATAATTTGGCAGCTTTTTTCAATTTTCCATATTCCTTTCCAACAACAGCGCGGCGTTGCTTCTTGAGTAACATAGCCTTGAAACGATCAAAGTCAGACATGGCTGCTCTCTTTTCTCTAACGGCTAATTTCTTTGCCCAGGAAGTGGTTTCCCATTTTTCAGCGATTTTTTCAGCTTCAAAAACTTTTTTGATTGTCTTTGAACGACTTCCACGTGGAACTGAAACTTTAAATGGTGTAACAGCAAGTCGGCGAAAAGATAATTGTTGACGTGCAACACCGGTAGTTGGACCATCGACAATAGCCTGTATTTTACTTAATAATTGCGCTTACTCTGTTATGATCAATAATTTCGCTGATAACAGCAAGTTTTCCAGCATCTGGACCATAGTTAACAAGGACTACACGGCCAACTTCAATAAAGCGATTATAAACCTAGAAATTAAATTCTGTAATTATTATATCTATTCGAAACATATAAGAATAATAAAACACGAAAAGTTCAAATTCATACCATTGAAAAAAATCCGACAAGGGTTATAGTGGCTTGCCCAGGCAAACAGAGCAAAAAAGTTTATTTTTTTAATGGATGCCGACATTCAATTAAACACCAACCTTAAGAACTAATATAATATCATTCTTCTGAACTTTGCTCATTTGGTGTTCGAATGTGGTCTTGAAAGAATGCGTCTTCACTCTCGTTTAAAACTGATGTCGGTAAATTTAATTTAACTACCTATTTTACAATTTTCCTTCATGGATGATATTTCGCTCCTTAACAACTCTTGAACCAGAATTCCTTCTTGTTTTGGTATTGAGAATATTACCGGCAGCCATCAAAGCAGTTGGATCCATTGAAAAATAACTTTCGGGTTCCTCGATGTGTAATGATGTTGCTTCATGTATGCAATGCAAAAGATACTACTATTCAAACATTTAAATTCCTTTTACGGATGATGGCAGCGCCTCATACACAGAAGGGCTAATGTTTTCACCAATAGTTTCATTAGCTTCGAAAGGGTCAAACTCCAGTTTCTCAACGTCAATTCTGCCCAAACCTTTTCGATCTCGTATTCGCAAACTGGTTTTCATCCAAGGAGAGCGTGGCTTCGCAAGTAAAAAAATGGTAAAGAAGACATCAACCACGCCTGAAAAGCCTTTATTAGGGCGACCATCAAATAACTTGAAAATAGGCATAGTAGGATTGCCAAATGTTGGGTAAGTATCATTTGTTGCTGGTAATTGTAAATCATCGTTTTTTAATGCTCTTACAAACTCTGCTGTTGCCGCTGAGAATTACCCATTTTGTACAATAGGTATTATATTTACAATATATTATTGATAGATCCGGAGGAGAGTAGAGTTGCAGTTCCTGATGCAAGATTTGATTGGCTTTGTGACACGTATAAGCCAGCGTCAAAAGTAATTGCACATATTCATAATTTTAGGTTCCTGCTTACTTGACGGTCATCGACATCGCTGGACTGGTTAAGGGTGCTGCCAGTGGAGCGGGTCTTGGAAATGCCTTTTTGTCCAATGTAGGATCAAGTTTTTTTTATTAATTACTAGATTCGTGCTGTGGACGGTATATTCCATGTAGTGAGGGCTTTCTCAGAGCCAAATGTCGTTCATGTCGAAGGAGAAGTTGACCCTGTTCGTGACCTCAGCATCATTCATGAAGAACTTCGACTGAAAGATGAAGAATTTTTAAAAAATAAATATGAATCGCTCAAAAAGGGCATTCGTGGTCAGGAAAAAAACAAAGAAAAGGTCTTTGAGCTAGAAACCGTGGAAAAAGTAATTTTAATTTCAATTAATAAATTATTGGTTTATAAATGGGTCAGCGAAGAGAAAAAAGACGTTCGTCACGGTGACTGGAATGGCAAGGAAATTGACATTATCAATTCCCTTTTGCTTCTCACTGCAAAGACTGTAACTTATTTGGCCAATATCTCTGAAACTGACTATGCTCGTAAAAAGAACAAATGGTAAGATTTTTAATTATAGTCACATATTTGGTTGCCTAAAATTAAACAATGGATTGACGAAAACACCCCTGGCGATACTTTGATTCCCTTTTCTTGTTCCTTGGAGCTTTTACTCTCACAGTCCACTCCAGACGAAAAAGAGCAATATTTGAAAGAATTAAACACTACAAGCGCCCTTCCAAAGTATATTTTAGAATTTCGATTGTAATATAGGATTATTGTAACCGGGTATTCTTCTTTGCAACTAATCTATTTTTTCACTGCAGGAGCAGATGAAGTTCGCGCATGGACAATAAGAAAAGGAACCAAGGCGCCTCAGGCAGCAGGGGTTATTCATACTGATTTCGAAAGGGGATTTATTATGGCTGAAATCATGAAATATCAAGACTTGAAGGATTTAGGATCAGAAGCTCAAGTCAAAGCTGCTGGAAAGTATCTCCAAAAAGGCAAGGATCATGTGATAGAAGATGGAGACATCATTTACTTTAAATTTAACGTGACCGCACCCAAAAAGAAATAAATAAAAAATTATTATATGTTTTAAGAATTCTATCAGACATATATNTATAAAATTATTAATATAAATTTTAATATGTTTTAAAAAAAATCAGACGAAAAGTGATTTATGGCATCATATATTAAGTAAATACGATTAATCATAGAATAGGAAGAAAAGTATCGTTAACTAGTTAAATTTAATAATTAGGAAAAACATATATCTGTATAGCGGGTGAGTCTTATCTTCTATTTTTTGTTCTCCACCCCGACTGTCATGGCCAGCCACAGTTTTGAACGAGGCGCAAAAGTCTTTTCAATCATTGCAAATGCGATTCCTTTTTTAATAGCGATTTCTCTAATACTTTGGAGCTACTATGTTATTATTTTTTCCTACTGTGGTATGATTTAACATAATATTTAACAACAGCGAAACACTGGCTTCCAGAAGCAGTCCAAAAGACAAATGCTTACATTTTCGTCATATTTTACCATATTTTATTTGTTCTTTTAATTGTTTCCTATTTAAAAACTTGTTTCGTGAATCCCGGGTGTCCATCATCATCAAGTATGGATTTTGCTCCGACTGGAAACCCACCAAGTATTACTAGAAAAGAAAATGGAAAAGAAAGATATTGCAGAAAGTGCGATGCTCCTAAACCAGACAGGTGCCACCATTGCTCTGTTTGTAAAAAGTGTGTTTTGAAAATGGACCACCACTGCCCATGGGTAAATAATTGTGTTGGATTCAAGAATTACAAATTTTTTATTTTGTTTCTCTGGTATTTGTCATTGTACTGTTTGAGCATTTTAATTGTCCTCGCACCTGCTATAGCAGATGTTTCAAGGGACCTATCTAAAAACTGGGATACCGATAATCTCCAATGGATGTTCTGTATTTTAGGGAGCGGACTTTTCGGTCTTACGGTATTTATTCTGCTTATTTACCATTTGCAACTAATACTTAAAAACAAAACGACGATAGAGAGTATGGAGAAGAGTAGATTTGGATTTACATCATCCGGTGCAAACGTTTTTGATCTAGGAAATAGAGAAAATTTTCTTCAAGTAAAACTCTTATTATACCTTTGAAAGGTTTTCGGTAATCGTCCCCTACTGTGGCTTTTACCTGTGGCGAGCTACAAAGGCAACGGTTATATTTTTGAAACAAATTCTCAGATAAACACAGTTTAAAGAATAAAATTGGTTAAAACATTTTTAATGAGAATAGTTTACATTGCGAATATTAACATTATAGGAGCCGCCAAATATTATCAAATATTATCTATTATCCTTCAAGTAACTATACTTAATACCAAAACTAAAAATTTGAATAGCAAAGTTTCGATATTGTATTATTGATATTCAAGATTTCTTAATTAAGTTAATTTTGCACAATAAAAGCAATGAAGGCAGTCGTGGCAAGCCATTATGCAATGGATGGCAATATCAAAGTTTTGGATAGAGAAGAACCTAAGATAACACATGGCAAAGAGATAATAGTGAGGGTTATTGCTTCATCAATTAACCCAGTAGATTGGAAGGTGGCAGGAGGTTACATGAAAACATACTTGAAAATATCTCTCCCTCATACTCTTGGCTTAGATTATGCTGGTGTTATTGTAGCCAAGGGAGAAGGTGTCACTGAATTTGAAGTTGGAGATGAAGTGTATGGAAAACTTCATTCACCGGAAAGTGATGGCACACAAGCAGAGTTTGTTAAATTAAACGTCGATAAAGATTCTGTAAGAAAAAAACCAAAGGAATTTGAATGGAGCCAAGCTGCGACAATTGGTGTTTGTGGAACGACAGCCTGGTACTGTCTAGTTGTCAATGGTAGGCTTGATCCCTTTGAAGTTAAAAATAATTCTTCAAAGAATGTGATCGTGATCGGTTGTTCTGGAGGAGTAGGCATCTTTACATGTCAAATCCTGAAAAAGATGGGCGTGGGCCAAATTTGGGGAATTTGTAGTACCAGAAATGCAGAATTTATGAAAAACTATATAGGCATTGACGTTGTTGTTGATTATACAAAAGGTGACTTGATAAAACAACTGGAAACTAAAAAGGACTTTTTCCACCTCTGTGTAGACTGTGTAGGTGGAGGTGAATATTACAATTTAGCGTCTAAAGGTATGTTAAGAAAAAATGGCCTATTCATCACCATTACCGGCCCTCCTGACGAATCCCCTTCACTTTCAAGTTTTGTAAAATTGGGATTTGGAATCCTAGGGAAAAAGTTATTCGGTTCTATTCGCTATAAAATTTTGTTAGGATACCTAAACGATTCATATTTTCAAGAAATGGCTGATTTCGTGGAGCGAAATGGCATTATTCCATATGTAGGCAAGCAATGTTCACTTGAAGAGGTAGAAGAGGCTTATAAAGAAAGTAAATCTGGGAGAACTCGTGGTAAAATTGTCATTCTAAATAAATCTGGTTGATACGTTTTTTAATTGAATAAACTGTTCCATTTTCTATACTCTAAAATTGAAGCAAATTAAAACATTGATTCAAGGTTTATTCATCCAAATTTGGGTCAAATCTTGGGGGGATAAAATGATCTTCTTGTCCAAAGATCGGATTAATACCATTTTTGTCACGCCATTCGTGTCTGAGTTTACGATATTCTGGCGTGTCTAATCGGTGCCTTCCATTGCCTAAGGTTTCATCGGCACAAACTGCTTACCAAAAGACTGAATTGTATTCATTAATATGTAAGAAAATGCTATTCCGCCAACGCAGCCAAGCAACAATGTAAATTTGTTGACTGTTCTTGCAGGTGGTGGCAATGGAAATGCTAAGAGGTAAACTGTGGACATGAATTATATAAATTACCTTCTTGTTTTTCTTCAATCGTAAAATTTCTCCAATCGTCTGTTCTCATTTTTTCCTTCCATTCTTGCATTAAATCATGTCTTTCCTGCTCAGTCATTTGGAGGTATTTCTTGTTGAATGGAACTGTCTTAATATCTTTAACAAGACTATAATTTCTAAAATGGATCAAAGATGGTTTCAAAGGTGCTTGTAATAACGAATTGCGAATAGAGTTCATGTTTAGCCGGGGTATTTATTTACAAAAGAAGAAAACATAAATGTAATACACAACTTTATTGAGTTACATGGCTTATATCTCTTCCAAATACAAATTTTTTGAACCAATCAAATCCTACAAGCATTCTTGTTCTCATCGACACCAATTCGCTCAAATATATTGATCGCCACAACCAGTAAGTTGAATAGCCACTCATTGATAAATCCCCTCCAAAGTCAATGGATGCTTGATCTTCGCCGATATAGACCAATGAACCTAAATGATGATATCTAAACGGTGTCATTTCCACTTCAGCTTGGGTAAACTTTGTCTCTGAAAGCTCATTCAGTTTTCTTGCCAAGTACACGCCTTGCTGTGTTGCAACTTGGGCTGTCGCGGGAATTGTCTTAAGCTTTTTATCAACCTCTTCCAGCATCGAAGTGAATTCAGGCATAGAAAGCATTCCATCTTTATCCTTGTCGTACGTTTGAAAGATTTCCTTGATGTATCGAAAATGAAGGCCGACTTGAGGATGATGTTTGTCGACCACATCAACCAATTCACTTAATTCTTCAAAAGAAATTGAGTTGCTTCCATCTTTGTCTGCTTGTTTGAAAAGGTCCAAGGCGGCTTTCTTGATGCGGGGAAGATCAATTGAGGAGCAATCACCTAAAGCGTAAATATCAGATGTTCCTTTCACGCGAAGTCTACTATCAATCAAAAGAGCTCGACTATTCTCTTGTTCTGGAATATTGTCCATAAATCTTCTGACAAATGGGTTGACCCCAATTCCGCCGCTCCAAACTCATATTTATAGCTAAACATTATTACCACATAAACCATAAGGTATCTTAACCATCTTATCGTTTGCCGTGTCTTTGTAGACAATATCACCATCATTAACTTCAGATACCATAGCTTTTTTAATTATTTTAATGTTTTGTCTTTTAAAAAGATTTTCAGTGTACTCGGCAATCTTGTTATCGTAGGTATTTAAGATCCGATCAAGACCCTCAAGAACAGTTATATTGATATCTTCTGCTTTTATGTTTTTATAATATTTTGGAACATCTTCGTTGATAAAGTCTGATATTTCTGCCGCAGTTTCCACCCCTGTAGGTCCCGCGCCAACAACAACAAATGACAACAGCCTATTCTTTTCTTTTTGACTTGTAGTTGGCAGATTGGCCTTTTCAAACAAATCAATCAGTTTATTTCTAATACCAATGGCATCAGAAACGTTTTTCATAAAGAAGCAGTGTTCTACTTTGCCATACATAAATAACATACGTTTTACACCAGGTATGCCAAAGGTGTTAACATTTGCACCAACAGCAATAACTAATTTGTCATAAGGCACTTCAAACTTTGTCTTGTTAGAACCCGATACTGTCACAGTTTTGTTTTCCAAGTTGACCTGCATCATGTCTAATAGATAGATTTACACTTTCCGCCACACCCTCCAAGTAATCGCCGTCAAGAGGCCTTAAGATTTTCCGTATGGGCTCAACCAAGCTCCGGCTTTCGACTGTCCCCACAATTGCAGATGGGAGCAATGGCGTAAATAAAAAATAATTCTGGGGAGATACAACAGTAACATCATATTGATGGGGATCCAATTTTTTAAGAAGCTAGAATTGACCTAAACGCACGCCTTACTGCAACCGAGCCCCATCCTGTACCAAGTACAACCAACTTTGGTTTTTTCTCCCCGCTCTCTGCCGCCACGATTGAATTCGAAACATAGTATTTATAAGCCAGTGCAGTCGTGGTGGCTCCAATGAAAATGAAAATGTAGCTATTAAAATTGAACGTTTTGCTTTTGAAAGAGCTATAAAGCTTTGACTTTTGTGAAAAGAATCCAGCTCTTTGAAAATGCTTAAAATTAAACATTAAAGTTAAATCGCGTAGGGCTTGTTTTCGTTTTAGTTGTAAACAAACGAATTTTATAGGCTTGGGAATAAAAGTCAACGGCGGAAACTATATAATATTTTTTTGGAAAAAGTTTGAAAATTATTAATGACAAAAGTGATTCTTGTTACTGGGGCCTCGAGAGGAATTGGATTCGCTATATGCAAACATTTAAGAACATTTGGAGTTCATGTGGTTGGTGTATCAAGGTCGGAATCACCAATGCAGGACTTTGCAAATGAAAAATATAAGGGCGATTTTTCTTACGTTGTTGGCGACGTGACCGATCCAGCTACTTTGGAGAGCATCTTAAATTTAGTTCAGCAGGAATACGGAAAGCTCGACGGAATTGTTTTAAATGCTGGGTAACACGTAGTCATGAGCTTTACGAAAGGGTTATTGAACCAATTGAAAGAATACAATTGTTAGACATGAATTTATTACAAAGGTATAGTGCCATTAAAAATATTTTCAACTAGGCAATTCGATGTCAATTTCTTTTCCTTGATATCATTACTACAAAAGTTTTTACCTTTACTTCGGCAATCTAAGGGTAGAATTGTTCATGTAAGTTCTGGAGCAGCCGAAAATGCGTATATGGGATGGTTGGGATATTGTTGGTAATGCAATCATCAATTAATCATTCAGCACGAAAGCTTCTATGAATATGCTTAATAAACAGCTTTCAATTGAAGAAAAAGACATAGTAAGCGTCGCAGTTAGACCGGGGGTGGTTAAAACAAGCATGACTGATTTCGCATTGGAAAATGGTAATGGAATCAAATTCATTGGATTAGGTAAAGACTGCATGAGTCAGTCTGATTATGAATATATTAAAGACAATAGGATAAGTGTAGATATATCAAGTCATGTTCTAGCCAAATTAGCAATTGAGGCTCCCCGTGAACTTTCAGGCCAATTTCTGAGTTGGGATGATGAAAGACTAAATGATTTTAAAATAAATATTTAACTAATTCTTTATTTATTATCTAAAATGGATGTATTAACGTAACTAAATCCCGCAAAGAGCTGATCGACACTTTCGCTGATAGGACTCCCTTGTGGAGGCGACTCTAAGGGAGGCAGGGATGTAAAAGCATCATTAAAACAAGAGGTGTCATTTGTTGAATCCTGAGATACATTAATTAATAAAATAGATACTATTTTCGGAGTAATTGGAGAAGTCAATTGCAAATTTTCTAATTTTTTCCAATCAATTTTTCTGAAAAACCTATGATTCTTTATCGACGCGAATCCACTTTTAGCATCATTTAGTTTCAAAGATCCAAGCCTTTCAAGCGGATTCTTTTTAAGTAACTGTTTTACTTTTGAATTTATAATTACCTTATTTAGCAAATCTCTGGCATCGGGAGATACGAACTTTGGCAACTTTAATCTTTCATTGCAAATTCGATCCATGGTTTTCTTTTTATTATTGGACCCAAACGGTGTCTAAGTTTTATGGTATACTCATAATTTACCGCCCCAAGAATCATATCGTGAGCTAAAATGCCGAAACTCCACCAATCAACGGCTGGACCGTACGGCAATGACTTTATAATTTCAGGGGCCTGGATTTGTTTCATAAATAAAGCTGAATACCATATACTCGACAGTTCCACACATTGTAGTTGATTTGCCATCAATGGTAACCTTGGAAAGGCCAAAATCAGTTAGCTTAACATGCCCATCCCTGTCAAGCACAATATTCTCTGGTTTCAAGTCCCTAATTATAAATAAAAAGGCTAGTTACCTATAAATTATTCCAAAAGAATGTAAATGGTCTAATGCCAAGGCTAATTCAGCTAGAAAAAAGGCAGCGATATCTTCAGAAAGCATTTTTTCGTTATCTAAATATGTGAATAACTCACCTCCAGCGACATAATCCAAAATTAGGTAAACTTTTGAATCAGTTTGGAAAGCATAATACAACTTGACAATATAGGGATGCCTCAGTTGAACAAGAATGTTCTTTTCTATTTGTGTTTGTTCTTTGCATTTCTGATTGTTTTTTACATAAACAAGACTGGCTTTTTTTAAAACCTTCATTGCATAAAATGTACCCGCATCGGGTGGAGATATTTTACGAACCAAATAAACTTTGCCATACGCCCCTTTACCAATCACCTTGTGAATCTCAAAATCCTCTCTTCCGACTTTTTTTCCGTGTTTTTGACTGACAAAATCTTCATTATTCAGTTGAAGTTCTATGGTATCGTCATTTTGCACCATTCGCTTGTCAGAGCCAACAACATGGTCTTGAAATATAACATGAACTGGTGAAGTTAAAGTAGATTCATGATCGGTACTAAAATATTCTTCATCTTGAGTATGAAATTGTTCATCTATCATCAAAAACGTTGATAAATCTTCGCTTGCCAATCTTAGCCTTCCAATGCCATCTTCCATACTTTCATTTTGAGTTTTATTTTTTTCGGACTGAATAGGAGAAGACGAATAATCATATTTTAAGCGCCTCTCCATCAGCTTGTTTACAAAGAAAAAACAGTCAAGGGTTTATCAACGAATTTCTTAAAGTTATGCCATATATTTAGATTTATTTACTTTAAAATATGCCTTTAGTTTTTTGAATTTTCTGAATGTCTCTTTTGAATGATTTTGACTACTTGATTGGGAAAATAAGACATTGTGGCGTGAAATTAGAAAATATAAAATCAAATGGCCTTAATTTCTCAAGATCAGTAGAAAAAAACACTTTATATTATGATAAACATTTTTATACTGAAGAACGCTTGTCACCAGTGATAAATTACACAGAAGAATTTAAGATATTGAACAGGCAAGAAATAATCGAGAATAAAACACCCATTGAAGAAGATTTTATTAATGCGGCTCAAGAGGAAGATGAAGAATCAGCTAAGAGTGTTTCTAATGATACAGATTTAAACTTGCATTTGTCACTACAGAAGAGTGAGTGCATTACATTGGCTACTCATTCAAATCTTTCAAAGCTGTTTCAACAAAAAGGACAACATATCAACCCTTTTGAGAAACAATACCGAATATTTGTAAACTAATAAATCGACGATGAAAGGGTGTTAGTAAAAATGAAGGCATAACTTTAAAGATTTGGCTCGCTTTTGCCAATCCAGAAGAGTCTCGATATCGTTCAATATCTATATGTGTCAACAAGAGTGCCACAGTTGAAAATGTTATTGGCTACATACTTTATCGGTGTGTTGAAGAAGGAAAAGTATCATTGCCCTCGAAAAGTGTTGGTTCTTATTCGTTGCGTATAACTGAAGATGATGGGACGGCTGACGAAGATTTTCCAGGTAAGGTCATTAAAACGAATTAACGAGCCTTGGATAAAAATCGAAATATTCAAAAATTTTCATTTGATGCATTTGCTCTATGCGTTGATAGAATGAATGGTAAAGCTCTTTACAAAACAATATAGACATAGAACAGGGGCAAGAAAAGAGGAAGCAATACATTAAAGTTCATGTTTACAGTACATTAGAAGTTCGCCAAACCACAACGATAACTGTCACCGATGAAATGACGTTTCAACAAGTGTTGAATGTTGTATGCAAAAAACGTAAAGTTAGCCCTGATGATTACACTTTGAAAATGAGTGACACAAAAACAGATGTACCATTGCATAAAACTGCTGGACAGTTGAATGTAACGGAATTGTATTTATTGAGAAAAGACCGTGGAATAAGCGGTAAAAATTTACGAAAATTCAGAGTAGCCGGGGATATATTTTTAAGGCCCCCAGACGAAATCATTGATTTATCGTTAAAGTCGAACCAAACCTTACGTACTGGCGAATATGCATCAAATTATAAAGTATTGACATACATAAATTCATTATTAGCAATTTGTTGTCTTTAAACGTGTCCCAATGACCTTTGGCACCAAGCATGAGAAAATTTTAGCTATCGATGGAGATTATTTGCATTTAATAAATTCGGAATCCAAATACTTTTTTGAAACTAATCGAACGGTACTATTATGAACAAATATGAAATAGGTTTCTTATCACGTAGGTCAAATTCAATCGTGTATGCTACTTAATAAACCNATAATGAAGGCCAAATATTGCCTTTGGATTTTGAAGCTTCTTCGGAAAATGATTGCAGTAATCTCTTTGTCAATTTTATAATAGATGAAATTTGCAGTCGCCTTGCATTTTTGATACAAACAAATAAGTCATAATTAAATAAAAATAAATCATGATTATATTTATTCGATTGTAATGTCTGAAATTTGTCGTTTTGATAGTGCAAAAGTTGCCGCCAACGCGTAAAGCATAACGCCACTAAACGAGTAAAGCGGTAAATGTACAAAACTTGGTTTAAACGATGAAAATGGGATTAACTTCACTTGATTGTCTTTCAGCATATCTTGCTTTATCAAAAATGAATGACCGCAACTCTCAACCTTGACATACTTGTAATCAACTATTTGATCCCACTTTGTTGCCCTTGACACACCGTAATGAATCAAAGAGGCGCTTGTAGACGTAAATACACCGAATACAAATATTAGAAACGTTAATAAATAAAATCCGTCTTTTTGTTTCGAGGGAGTTCGGTATAATATCTTTTTCAAAATATCAGAAATTGATGAAACAATTGACCAGTTTGGATTCACATTAATATGTTTCCTTATAGCGAAAAATAGTATCAATGAAAAAGAGCATGACGTCAATCCAATGGCTTCCACATATTTGAAATACTTTTGTAAGAATTGAGCTTGAAATTGTAATGCCTTACATTCCTTACGTAAATGAATTATCATTGTTCCTCGTTTCATTGCTCTCTCTATTTCTTCCATATTTTGGCAATTTATGGCAACTGTTAGGATTCCTCTGGGCGAGTTTTCTTTGGAAATTCTTTGGATAAAAGGAAGAGCAATATTTACAATCTTTTGCACCCTCTCCTGTGGAATTGAGCAAATCTGAGATACCCATACTTGTCTAGTGAATGGAATTCTAGGGTTTAACAAAGTCGGGGTTTCCATTGACTAGTTTCAGAAATTCCAGATTTAGAATCAAGCATGCCCTTTCGATTTTATTCCGTGAAAAAATATTAAAATAAACTCAATTTAATCTGTGATGTATGCAATGAGGCAGAGTTGTTACCCTGGTTATTTTATTCTAAATGAATCCTGAATAGTAAATAGAAGAAATATTAAATATCTAGCGATTACCTTTTTAAACTTCTTTTAATCGGAGACTCTGGTGTTGGTAAATCGTGTTTGCTTCTTCGATTTGCGGTATTTAATGAATACGTAGTTTTATGTTAGGATGACACTTACACCGAAAGTTTTATAAGTACTATCGGTGTTGATTTTGTAATATTTATTCTCTTATAATATAGAAAATCCGCACGATAGAGCTCGAAGGAAAGACTGTGAAACTACAAATAGTACTTTATTCATAATTTGAAAACAAAGTGGGACACTGCAGGCCAAGAAAGGTTTCGTACAATAACTTCTAGTTATTATCGTGGCGCACATGGAATAATCGTTGTGTACGACGTCACGGATCAGGACACATTTAACAATGTCAAGAATTGGCTTCAAGAAATTGATCGTTATGCCTCTGAAGGAGTTAACAAATTATTAGTAGGAAATAAGTCTGACTTGACATCTAAAAAAGTTGTTGATTTTAACGTTGCAAAGGTTGAATATTGAGATTATTAAAATAGGAATTCGCTGACCAACTCTCTATTCCATTCCTTGAAACTTCGGCAAAAAATGCTACCAATGTGGAGCAAGCATTTTTAACTATGGCAAAACAAATTAAGGATCGGTAAAGGATAAAGCCAATGTAACATAGAATGGCTACTTCTTCAGTGGCTACTGGCGCTTCCAACAAAGTCAATTTGTCAGGGCAAGGAGCCAAAGTCCAAACACAGGGCGGAGGCTGCTGCTAATTCCATAATAAAGATTTCCTTGTTTTATTGTTTTTTCTTGTAACGAAATTTCAATGTCCAACACTCATTTTACTTTTCCTAGTGCTCTTCATTTTCTTCAAAGTGAGATTTTGAAATTTGAATCTGAAAGGCTGTCTTGGGAAGCAGAGAGGACCACCCTTCAAGTAGCGAAATCTTTCGACCAAAAATAGAATAAGATATCCAAACTCCAGAATGACTTGTATCACAGCAAAAATATGAATAAGACTTTATTGAGAAGAATTAAAATGCTTGAAGTTGCCATGAAAGATCGTGGTATTCAAAGCAACAATTCTGAAGAAAACCAATGGATTGTAAAGGCAGATGCCACAGAATCACATGAAAAAGATCTAAAAAAATCTAATCTAGTTGTAAATCAGATTCATACAACCCTTTCAACGATTTTGGAGAAATACTGTCACGTTAAAGAGATATTAAATGAGTCCTTGCCCAAACAGGACCACAAAAATCCCCCTAAAAAAGTAAACGATGACTATGAAGACAAATTATTTGCATCTTTGAAGCATAGCAATGACACAGATGAGTCCACTGGGGTAATGAAATTGTTATATTGAAATAGATTCATAACGAGGAATGGCAATTAAAGTCTTCTTTCACCAGTCATTTAGACAGTGTGACAGATTGCCAGTTTCATTCCGAACGACCTTTTCTGCTTACTTGCTCTGAAGATTGTACTATAAAAGCTTGGAAAACTGACGAGCTCATAATGGAAAAGCAAGTTATTGAACCCAAGATGACATACCGACGTCATACAAGTGGAATAACATCTATTTGTTTCAATCGCACCGATAAAGACATATTCTTCTCTTCCGGATTAGATTGCATGATTTATGCATGGCAATTGGTCCCTAATGAAAGACAATGTTACGATACTGCTGGTAATGTACAATTAAATATATAAGAGAGGCTGATTTTTGTTTGCAAACATTTGTAGGCCATTCCGACATTGTTTGGAAAGTTAATTCTAGTCCACATAGAAATATCATGGCGTCCTCGTCAGCAGACAAAACTGTTAGGCTGTGGGATCTATATTCTGAGTCCCCACTCAAATTGATTTTAAAAACAGACAATGAAATTCCAACGGATATTGATTTTTCATTTATTGATCAAAATCACATTGCTGTGGGCTATGTTAGTGGCTCTGCCAAATTGTGGGATATTGAAAATGAAAAGCCGATTTTAACCATTGAATCCAATGCGTCGTCAAAAATAAATTCATTGGCTTTTCATCCAAACCTCAATATGATTGCCTCGGGTAACGAGGATGGAAGCTTAAATATATATGACATGAGGACAGGAAAATGTAGCCACACAATAAATTCACTAACTGGGGCAATTTATTCTGTATCATTTGCGTCATCTGGACTTTTAATATCAACATCAGGTAAAAGAAGCCATAGATTATGATGAAAGACAAAGAGGCAATAAATTTGTGGGATTTCAATAACAAAGAATGTTTACAGAAAATTAAAAATGACGGTGAGTGCGTTAACAATGTTTCATTTCATCCATCGTTGTCTTGCTTTGCATCCGCGGGAAGTGACGGGACTGTTAAATTGTATTCCCAAAAATATTAAAATAAAAACTATTTTATTACAATTCTTCTAATTCTTCAAAAATATCTTTTTCTGGAAAATCCCCTACTTTGACATTTGTTGGTCTCACAAACGCGCCGTGGTTTTTCTTCGCCGCAAAATATGCGATGCCTTGAACACTTTTCTGTAAAAAAATAAATAATTACGATCCATCATGTTTCCCAACGGGCTCATCAAACTCAATCCCAACCCAAACACCTGGTTTAAACTCTGTTTCGCCCACAAACTTAATTGTGCCTCGTTTTAATATTCCTTCAGAGTCCACCTCGCATCTATTTCCAATTTGAATTTCCATTGCAAGTTTCTTATATTCTGCTTGAATTTTTACAGTCTCTTCTGTAGGTTCAGCAAAACGCCCCAATTTGTTTCTTTCTTTAAAGGCTCTTACAGAATCAGTTCTCTTCGAATACTCTTCATCTGTTATTTCAAATTTTTTAACTTGAGACGTATCAGTAAAAGAGCCCTTAATCCTGTCCGGGTTAAGATCAATGACTTGAAGCTTTGAATAATCTTCTACTGGATATGCCCCTAGGTAAGCTTCTTCATTTAACAACGGAAGACCATTTTTATTTGTTGAAGTAACCAACGTTACATGCATAGATGACAGAGGTATGCCAGTAATCGGTTCTAGCTTACCCTATATGAGAAACAACGAGTATTCAACCTTTAATTCAAATATAGTGATTGATCTATCGAATCTCCTTTCAGAAGATGAGTTCTCACAGTCAACAAAAACGGTAACGATAGAAGAAGCTGGTCTGATCATTAGAAAATTACAAATTTTTATTGAATTTTTGAATAAGATTATAAACGCGGCCTTTTGTCAAAATAGTCTATAACCTTACTCTTCATGTCATATCTAGTAACATCATTTGGAATATCCGAAGAAATTTTATAATTGGCGCAGGAAGGCTAAAACTTGATCAATATACATTTACCTCATCATTTGGATCATGAAATACTTGAAAGAAAGGGTTCTTGATGAGCGCATTGGAATCAAATCGCTTGTCCGGATTCAATTCTAGGCATCCTTTGATAACGTTTCTGGCATGTAAAGGAAGAGACAATAAAAGTTTATTCATTCCAGGCTCTTCTTTATTATTACAAAAGCTTGCAGCAACTTTAAATATCTGTGATCAATTTGTAATATACATCCGTACATCTTGATTTTCAGCTGTGCGGAATATTTCTAAATCTTGAGATCCCAATGTTTGAATCATTAATTTTATTTGATGCATAGCTGTCCGTTTAAATGAAAAATCGTACTAGTTCGACCTGGCATTAGCGGAGTGCCAGTAAATATTTCAAACATAATACACCCAAAAGAAAATATATCAACTATACAAAAGTCAAATCATGAACATACTCGCGGTTGTATACTTTTTCACCTGAAATATTATTTCAGGTGCTCTATACCACCTTGTGGCTATGTATCCAGACATTTGTTGTTTATCATCTTGATTTAAATGTACATTTAAGTCCCTAGCAAGACCAAAATCACCCAGCTATTAAACTACTAGTAGGAACCATACCTTTACGTCACAATTCATGTTGATTAATATATTCGAAGGTTTTAAATCTCTGTGAATGATATTTGCTGAGTGCAAGTATTTCAATGCCCGGGCAATCTGATAAGATATAAAAATACAATGATCATAAGATAAATTTTGCTTGGAGGAAATTAATTGATGTAGATCCATATCCATCAATTCAGAAACTAGATATATATCTTCAAAACTGGCGTAACTTTCCGATACAAATGCTGCGTCTACTTTAAGTATCTGACACGTAAAAGTTGTGATATATTGTTACATTTTCATGATTTAGCTGTTTAATAATTTCCAATTCTCGGTATATTCTTTTAAGGTCGTTTATGCTAGTTGTAATATTTGACAACTTTTTGATAGCAACATAAGAATGTGCTGTTTGATCATAACCGTTACTATTTAAAAAGATTGGAATAAATTACACGACATAGCCATATGCACCTTGTCCGATTCTTGAAATCAATCTATATCTGGCGGGCACCTTAAAAGTGATGCCGCCAATATTTTCTATGGTGAATGAAGACATGCCACGGGGATATTGAGCAGAGAATCTTCTATAAATAGACCGGCATTTACAAATAACAAAGGGTAAATTTAACAGATGTTTTATGTCATTTTAAAAGTTTATTTAATTATCGAAAGGATTAGAAAAGTCAGCCCATTGAGAAGTTTTTGTAGAATCGGGACTAGCGTTGTCTAGAAGAAAAGTGGTAGCCCTCAGAAGACTGTTGTCATAGCGTTTCAGAGCATCAATAGCTTGATCTTTACTAAATCCCATATTTACTAATTCCGTTGTATTTTTATCCAAAACTGAATTTTCCAGGGTATTTGGAGATTCCAGCTTGTTCGCCACTGATGATTCGATTGGAAATGCTGTTAAAACGCCGTTTGTATTAATGAATGGATCAGCATTAGTGACTTTTGGATTTGAACTATTTGTCTCATTGAAATGAAAAGGGTCAAAGTCAGTACCAAAGGGATTATCAGAGAATGGATTTTCGAAATTTGAATGTTGGCCTTGAGAAAAGAATAAAGTTGAATCAAACTCTGCTACTGTATTTTCATTACTAATTTTTTGCTCGCTAAATGGATTAAAGGCATCAAATGCCTTATCTAAGGAAACTTCATTATGGACTGGAGGAGAGTCCACAATAACGGTCGCATCTCCTTTAAAATCTTTGAAAGCGTCGTCAAAATCATCAATTTTTGGGGACTTGGAAACATCAGTGTCTATTTTGTTGTCTGTAATCTCAACAGGGCCTTCCCCTTTAATAGTAGGGCTATCAAACGTGACCCCGAAATCGAAAAATTCGTCTTTTTTGGGCGCCGATTTATTTATTTTGAAAGTCTCAGAGAACGAATCAAACGGATCTGAAGTAAGCGCCCCCGTCTGATCAGTGGGGGAAATTGAGTGGCTTAACTTTATTTGGTCAAGCAATTCTTCTTTCTGTTTGCCAAGCAAATTGTTCTCATCTTTTAATTTATTTGCCTGAATTTCATTTTCTTTGGACTTTTTCATCCAGTTTTCTTTTTCGTTCTTTAAGTCCTCAATTTCTTTAACCAGGGTCTCATTCTTTGCCTTCAATTCTGCAATCAAAGCTTCTTCTATCAGGGATTTATCAAATAATTCATTTTTCTCAGCTTTTATAGCCTCAATCGTTGCCGTTGCTTCATTTAATTGATGTTGCAAAGAGTGAATTTGTTGAAGGACCAATTCCCTTTTGGCTGCATATTCCTTTTGTTTTGCCTGTTGAATTTCCAATTCTTGTGTAGCTTTTATGAGTGAATTTTCTGCGTCTTCTTTTAGCTTCATCAATTTTATAAATTCCTTGTCATTTGATTCAGTTAAATTTTGTAAATCATATAATTCAGCCTCCTTTAAACCGGCTTTATAATTTATGTCTTTTATTTGATTTTTCAAAGTGTCAATGCTTGAATCAGATAATGCTGAAGGTGTGGTGTTGAGTGTTGGGGTCTGCGCTGTAGGGATGGCTAAAGGCTTGGATGGCACCGCTGGCACTTGAAGAGAAATGCCGGGAACATCCTTTCCTAAAAGTATTTGCTGTATATAAAACATTGCAGTAATAAATTCTTCTTTATCTAAAGCGTTATCTTTCGTGACATCTGCTAGATTCCTGTCAAGCATTAATCAAAGAAATTACCAAATAGAAGCCAGTGTGGATGAAGGCAATTTGGATTGTTTCATAAATTCAACAACCTCATCACCTTTGATAACTCCGACATTATCCTTGTCTAGTTTATTAAAAAAGCTTTCATATTTCATGCGATCAGGAGGTGGTACAATGGGAATGATGCCCTTAACTTGCGTTTGAGCTGATGGTAGGTTTTTTAATGAAATGGGTAAAACAGTAGGAACTTGTTTTAAAGATCCATCCAATAAACGTGAAATAATTATCATTGCACACACAAATTCTTTTTCATTTAGGCTATTCTTTTTGTCGACATCCACCAGGGCCCTTTCGTATAACCTTTACAAAATTACCAAATTCTACCCAATACATCAAACTTCAATCCAGACCGTACAAAAATGGATTTACAAATAGAACCTTTTAAAATAAATTAATACTATTACTATCAAGCCTTGCATTGACTGGATTTGAAGAATTAAACATTTTGGAATAATTTGAAATCTCTTCGACAGAGATTGGAACATCGACAGGAATCACATTGTCAGGGATTTGTACTCCTTCAAAAATTGGTATAAATAGCTCTATTTTTGATTGAAGTGAAGTTTACCCAAACTGTGTATATCCAAGTTCTTTTGATGCTGCGCTAATCCAATTAATTTGCACGACAAGTCAAATCCAGGTTTATCAAGGCTGCCTTTATTATCAAAATCACATAAGGCCCAAATCTGTGATAACATATTCTGAGGCACACTTGTTTTTTGCCACAGACTCAAAATTTGTTCGCCCTTTATAATTCCTAAAGTATAAACGCTTCAAATATAAATACCTATTTTAAAATGTTGCTATTTATTTGTTACCAGTTCTGTTATTGTCAATAAGCTTAAAAAGGTATTCATATGCTGGGTGACTAAATGAAAACACATATTTTAGCCAAAATATAAATTTACTTGTGTTTGTGTTTCTTCTAAGTGTCCTCGACTTGAACTCGGTAGAATCCATCGATTTCTCAAAATACTGAAATACGCAATTTTGGTCCTCTTTGACTACGAGATAACTTTCAAACATTCATTCAAAAAAGCGTGTCAATATTTAATTACATTGTCACATTAATTGTTAACTCATAAAAAATTAAAAGTTTATTTCATGTATTTTTCCATTATGCACACAGATATAGCTATTTCCACGTCACGCTTGCAACCAAAAGAAAAGAAAACCCCGATTAATTCTCCTTTGAAATACCCAATGCTACAGAATTTATCTCCCCTTGATTCAGAGGCTTTTAGAGATTCAATATTAGTGACAACCCAATTTTCATCGGCATCCAAAGGAACTTCAAAAAAATGGAGCAACAATTCTTTGCCAAATTTGTGTTCCAAATAACCAATAGCAGGGAATCCTATAATCAATTGATAAATAGTTTACTCGGTATGTAAATATCTGGATGAAGAAATAAGTCAAATAACTTTTTGAAATGTTTATGGATTAAAGCTTTTGCTGCTTCCCAGCCATAAGACAAAAAGTATGCACCAAGAACAGATTCGTAAATATCGCAGTAAAGTTTTGGCGGCAAAGGGGGCTTGAACATGTTTAGCCATGCTTCTTTGATTGATTTTGCGTTTATAATGGGAGGCTTTTCAAATACACTTTTAGAATTACGAGCCTTTTTGAAAGTGGCGTTGATACTGCTGATTGATTCGTTTGCATGTATTAAGAGTTGAGGCAGTCCGAGTTCAAATGAGAGATGACCAAGAATCACTTGATTAACAAAATTTGAACGCAAAATTGTCATTTGAAGGGTAGATAGAGTATATGAATGCAAAAATAGATGTTCTGTAATTGTAAAGTCCAAGACAGGATCTCCTAAGAATTCTAAACGCTGCAAAGATCCAGTACCATTAATATTAGACGGATGACTGATTGATTGAAGAAATAATCTATAAAATTCAGTAGGAAACTCTGCCACACCCAAAGCTTTGCTTAGGGCTAAGAGCAGCCCCTGGTAATCTGATATATCTACCTGACTGCCAAATAAAATTGATTTATAAGCATTTTGATAATAAATGTCCATTGATTTAGGTATTGATGTTTTATAGATATTAATAATGCCAAGAAAGTTTAAGCAGTTCGTAAAGCCACCGTCAATGTAAGAAGCGCCTAGAAGTGACTCTACCAAATCAGAAAGCCTTTTATCATTTATTCGAAAGGATCCAACATGTTTATCAGTAGCAAAGCCAGGGCTTTTCCACTTTTTTCCTGTAGTAAAATTGGAGCTAATTAAATATTTATTAAATTGATTATTTTTAGATAAAATGCATAAATTATGATTGCAAACAATATTATCTTTCCAGACAGTCAAAAACCCTTCCGATTTTGTAGGATTTTCGGTAAAGACATGAATAGAAGTTAAGAATTTCAAGACTGAATCGCCAAGAGTCTCGAGTCTCTCGTAATTAAATTTTGGATCAATGTGGCAATCAGTCAAGGCCTCTCGTAAAATGAAATAATTGGAAATGCAATTTTTAAAAGGAAATTGAATCATGGCGGCATTGAATGATAATCCATGTATAACCAAAGGCAAGAAACGTAAATGATGATAGAAATTTAGTGTAATGGGATATAATGAACAAATGGAAAGACAAGTAAATTGTTTAGAAAGAATACTAGATGCTTTAGTTTTCGTCATTTTTGTTTCTGAATTTTCACAATCGATTTCCATTTCAGATAGTAAATTTGCCGGGTTAATCGGTGAAATATTAACAAGAAGATCATTTGGATTAACATTTTCATATTTTTTAGAAAGTTGTTCATAAAATGTTTCTCTCCCCAAAACAATTTTCATGTTTTCAGGTAATGGTGAGTCTACCCTTTCCGGCAAGACTTTATTCAGTATAGCGAATCGTTTCCCACCACCTCTAACGAGCATGAAGATTATAACATTTGTGTCTGCTGCTTTAGGCATTGGCATACAATAGGAATTCGCGATGGTTGAATAAACGCTCTGCCAATCAATTTCACAACCACGCATGGGTAGAATAGCGTAAGGCAATGAATGATCAAAATAATCACCATTTCTCATGGAAGGATCCAGAACTGAAACGGCAGTAATGGTGTAATGTCTAATTATTCGAATTTCTTCAGCACAGAGATCATTCAATACAAATTGTGATCCACCGTAGATATAGCAAGAATCAGCCTCAAAGGACAGCTGGGATAAAATAGATGACGCTAAATTTGTATTATCGCAAGACAAAAGAAATGAAAATAAACATTCTGATATTCCTGTATTCTTATCCTTTTTAAATATTGGTATTCCAACAAATCTATCATTATTAATATTGGCGGGATGTTTCAGAAATGAGGCTTGGATGTTGAACTGGACAGAGGATGAAAGAATCTTTCTTTCTCTCCTCTTTTTCAATAAATCATCAATATCTGGAAGCAAATTTTGATTTAAATATTCTTGTTTGTATAAAATCTTACAAATTTCAAATGCAGCAAAGGACTTTGCCAACTTTTTGGTAGAGTATGATTGAGGCGGCGGCAAGTCATCAAGATTAGCTAAAGAAGTGGCAGGAAGTATTATTGAGCAAAGATAACGTCCATTATCTGGCTTGTAAGTGATGATTGGTCTGTTTGAGGTGTACCCGTCGCTACTCAATGTTTGGCAATAACGATTAAGCACATGTAGGGCTGATCTTGGAGTTAGCTTTGCGCCAGTGGTCTCAGATATAAAATGAGTGGTATCCAACAAATTATTAACCTCAAACTCTTTAATGGGCTCATTCAAATTCGCTTTGGCTGCTTTTGCCATTGCCTCTTCTTCCTCGTGTATTTTCTCTAGCATTTTCTTATGTTGGGTAATACAAGTGTTTAACATAAGAATGTACTTGCTATTCTTCTGTCTCGCTCTACCCCTGGATTGGACTAAAGATATCATATTGGTTGGTAAATCATATCGTATAACAACATTGCATTGTGGAATATCAATCCCTATAACTATTTTGACAATTTTGTACCTTCCTCAGCCACACTAGTGGCTACTAGAATGTTCGCTACTCCAGATCGAAAATCATCAATCGATTTCACTGAATCCACCTCGAAAAGTGTTCCAAACGACGACTTTCGTTTATAAAGACTAAAGCCCATCGCTGTTCTTGCTTGAACGACATTAGGTAACAATTTCTCCAAAATAACAGTCAAAACAGCAGCATACAACCTTTTCTTAACAAAAATAGCGCATCTAAAGGCTGGATCATTGTCCATTTGTCCCTTTAGTATGTCAACTAGCTTCATTATTTTATCAGACCATATTGGTTCCATTGGGTAGACAAAGTTAGATACCTCATTCTTTTTTATTATATTTCTTTTAATCATTTGATCAATCACTATATTTAAACCCCCAGATCCAAACTCTTCCAACACCAACTGAAGTTCATCGACCAAGCCACGAGTTTCCACAATCAAAAGTGGGTTGGAATAACTACAAATTGTAACATCAGGGTTGGGAGAAAATTGTTCCATTTCTTTTTCATCATCAGGCATTATTATCTTTGATTGATATATTGATTCGATGGTCCCAATCGTCGATGCAGACGATGGTGAAGCTGATAGTCCTAGAATTCGAATATTAGCTAAATTTTCTTGTAATTCATTCATGATTAATTTATATGGATGCCCTTTCACAGCATGATGACATTCATCGAATACTACAACTGATATCAAAGACTTGTCTATGAGAGCGTGTCTATGGCCATCAAGAAATAACTGCGGTGTCATCACAAAACACTGATGTTCTTCAATCTCCGTATACCACGTTTCTCTCGACCACTGATCTACATTTCTACCGCCATAAACAAAGGAAACCTTGCAGGGAAGATTTCCATTCAAGTATTCAAATTGTTGAATTCCTAAAGCAACTGTAGGTACCAAAAAGAAACACTTCTTTTTCATATCCTTTACTATATAATGTTTTAGAAGCATTAATGCAATCAAAGTCTTTCCAGATCCTGTAGGAAGCCAAACAATGCTATTATTATTTAAACTATACGTGAATAATTTTCTCTGATAGTCTCTGGGAGAAGATATGTTCAACTCGGTCTCCGGTCCACTCATTTAAGTTTATGACTAGTTGACGACTGCGCCATACTTTTTAGAATTTTTGTTATCAGGAGCAATCTTATTCTTTAACTTATAAAAAAAATAAGTTGATTCTTATAATTATTGTTATTTTTAAATGTGTACATGCTGGACTTTAAAAGACATTTATTAGTGGCTAGTGCGAGTGCAGGTTCGCAATAAATAAATATTCATCATTCTACTTACCATTTACAATGCATCCCTATCTTATTTGCGTGGATTGGCAGTTTTTAATGACAGAAATATGGATTTTTTCGTATTTTTTCAGTTTTTTTCTTGGGCATGGAGGAATTACAACGTCAGTTAACCTATTACGAAAGATCATTTCTTGTTGTTCTTGAGTTTGCTATCAAAAATATTCACATTTTCAAACAATCGCATCAAGATTTAATGGGCTTATATAAAAGACTTGAGACAGACGAACAACGATTACTACTACGAGCATATCAGCGGCAACAGTCTATTCTATTCACAAATAAATTAAAATACGATGAGATACATGACATAAGCTCTGGTGTAGATGCTCTCGTTTCTCACAACCTCTGTCAAAGTAATCACTTTAAAGTCACTAACAACTAGCTTACGAGGATGTTGATTCCTTCATCGACAAATTAACTAATGATGATTTATCACAAATATGCAATGAAATATTGGAAACCAAACCAAAGGAAAAAGTAAATGACTTTTGATGAGGATATTAGAAAAAGAATGACCTAAGAGATTTAGTTAAACAAAATATAACCAAAGAAATATTAATAGAGATTCAAGGTAAAATAACAGGAAAAGCATTTTCACTTTGCGTTAAAGTTCGAGAATGGATTGATTACATGTGCTTTGCGTTTTTTGGTAATTCTCGTGAAACATTTAGCACTATTATTCTTTCAAACATTGGAAGACAAAATTATGTTAACTATGAAATAAGCGGAAATTCATTTTTCAAGAGCAAGAATGCTCTAGAGAATTTTCACCTTTACTACAATGTAAAGGAATATCTATACAATGAATTAATTACAAAAGATAGTCAAATTGATTTTGACGATAACATAAAGGAAAAGGCTAAAGAAATTAAATCGGATATTGCCAAATTTCTTTCATACTTTAAAGAAACCTTTGTAGAGCCCAAATTTCGGTAAAAATCATATGCTTTTATGATAGAATTAATTCGTTTGACAAAACTTCAAATCAGGATTCATATTCAAATGCCTTAGTTTTAGCCAAAAATGATTATTTCAAAAGACGATTTTGTCCTGGTAAGATCTTAATATTGAAATTATCCAAGGTTGGCAGATTTGTAGGATACTCGAAATTATGGCGCTTAATATTAAAAACCAAGATAGCAAATTTATTCTCAAAGAACTGTTAAATCAAGTGAAATATTGCCTCGGTCGACGCGGGAAATGGTGGATAGAGTACATAAAAATGGACTCATCGATAATTAAAGTTTCATTATTAGCCTCTAAAGATCACTTTGTTCGTAACGGGGATAGATATGCCATTAAAAATAAATATTATAATAAGGCGTATAAAAAGAATCAAAGGCCCATTCTAGAATATACCATTAAAACAATTACAGGCAAGATTCTCGCGAAAAATACCGCCTCTACAAGGTTGATATTTTGTGGATTAGATGGAAATCCATGTAATGTTGAAGAATTGGCAATTCAAGTAAAGAATATCTTGGCGCCATATCTCAGCATTATCAACTGGATGGTTGGAAGGCTTTTCACAGTGAGGGTAGAATTTTAAGTCTTATTTTTGGAATTATCTTTGCCGATATTATATTTTGTCCTGTTTTAGATGTTTTCATTCACCCATATCAAAGTAAATATGACGCGTCTTATATTTGTTAGATGCACCAATTGATTTTGGGACAGACAGTTTTTACTATAACAGAATAAATTTAATCGAAAACAGACTTGTTGAATTAAAAGATAAGCATCAGTCGATATCAATATTTAATAAAAATTATGATACTTACCAGAACAAAGAAATTGTGGGAATTAATTGGAAGCATTTGACAAGAAATGATATAGAATGCTTTTTGAAAGTAATTCTGTAATTCGGTTATAAATAAGGCCATTAATCTAAACCTTCTCACTAGTATTTGCGATGAATTGGCCAAGGACTATAAGGGGTCTATTGGTGGTTTTCCGGACTTAACACTCTGGAGGGATACAGATGATGACATTTATGAAGTATTTTGGAAATCGAAGAATAGCTCAGAATCGCAAATTATAGATTTGTCTTATAGCTCGGAAGAAGAGTCCTTTTCTAGGAAGAAACCCAAATTAGAGTCCAAATGCATGTTTGTGGAAGTTAAAAGTCAAAACGATAAACTTTCCAATACCCAATGTCACTGGATAGAAATATTGAATAAATACCCAGGGTCATTCGAATTATGCAGTGTAAGAAATGGTAAATAAACATCGTTTTGGTTCATAAACAATCTGTTTTTCTTATCACTTTATATTATACATTGAAAGGTTAAAGTATAAAAATAACTTTACTTCATTCTCCGATGACCACATTAAGTGGGAGCACTGAATTTAGAGAAGAAAATGACTTCAATAACATTCGAGAGGCTGAAAGAATATTTATACCTTTGAAAACAGGCTCGATAGAACGAATTGAGGACAAAGAGGGCATCCCGGCATTTACTACAATTTCAAGCGAGCAAATTCCAAATATATCCCAAAACAGTTCACCTCTAACAAGTGAAAGTAGCCTTAATTCTAGTGTTGAAGAGCAAGATGAAGCCAGCGATCAAGTCGATGAAGAAAAATTCAAAAAGAAAAAATCTCGAGGTTTCTCTAAATTAAAGAATAATTTGCGAGCTAAATTGCCCTCATTTCTAGCATTGAAGCAAAGTAAAGAAAAAGATGACAAGGCTAAAATATTAACAACCGGGAATATAAAAGGCATACTGAAACCGCCAAACCCAAAATGGTCATCATTATCTCAAATAAACGGAGAATTAGCGAGTCTTTCCTTGAAAGATGAAACAAACGAACAAATAAAATCAGATCAACTTCCTTTAACAGGCTCTTTGGTGTACTTGCCTGCAAGGGGTCCGACAGAACCCAATACTCCCGCCATGTCAGTATGCACATCGCTTGCTTCAATTAATACGAAAATGAGTGCATCAGAGTTAGACAAACCTGATGTTTCATTGACAGAAATCGACGAAAAAAAGACGCAATCAGCATATAACCTGTTTGAAGAAACTAGAGTGAAATCCTTAAAAAACAAAAGACAAAGACTAAATTTTAGCAAAGAAATATTTATTGGAGAAACTCATCACCCGGATGATTATGAAAGGCAAGGTGATTTCGTTGCCAAGCAATTAACTCCAGCATTGGCGGCTATGATAAAGGCCGAGTTGAACGAAATGAAAGCAGACATGGATGTTCATGAAGAATCCAAAAAATACACGCAGTTTTATAGGTGATTAGAAATAAACCAATTAAAATAAATTTATTATTTTGAAAACTATCCATGAAACAAAAATTATTGTGGCTGCTCGTAGTTGAAAGTTAATTGAAGCCAGGGGTCGTAAATTTACTTTGAAGACTCGAGAGTCCACAAATTCAACCGACTTTAATAATTTTTCAATCTATTTATGTTACATTTTCGATTTTACGCGTCCATTGATTTCTTCGGAAAGTGAATAGAGGAATTGAGCCAGTATTGCAATTTCATGGGTTTGAATTATAAGTTTTTCGGCATTATAACGGGGAACAAGGTCTTTGTTTGAACATTTCCTAGCCCCGAGCTTCAATTGATTCTTTCCTTGCTGGGTAAGAAAACCCTTTTCGGATTCAGCAAAGAGTGGAATTGACTTTTTTATCAACGAGGAGCTTAATTCTATTGTTTCCATATCCTCAATAGATAACATTATTTGGAAAATAGGGTGATTACTTGAAAAATTATTTGAGTTTGATTGAATATGTCCTGAATCTTCATTTGTGTCTGCGCGTCATTGAAAAGCACCTTAAAGTGCCAAACATGCGTCAAAAGTAATTTTACTAATTCGCATTCTTCATTCGCGAAAAATCTTTTGTAGTAAAAGGCACTTCCTTCAAATTGGGATATTTGGTTGGAAATTTCATTACCAGGTTGACATGCAAAGTCCTCCACTAAGCTACACTTTACAAAAGAAATTTACTTATCCTAATCGAATCGACAACAGCTTCATTGGATGATAAAATATGTAATAATTTGGCCATTAAAGACAATAAATCATTAGGATTCTTTTTGCTCGATGTCAGTTTTTCGCATTGTTTTATAAAATGAACAAATATTCTTTGTGTAATAACCGAGTAAAATACAAAGTTCATATGGATATACTCCTGTGATAAGTTGGCGGGAAAAGCATAAGTGGCCCATGTCAATAATGGAAACTCAACGTCATCGGCATGTTCAAAAGCTACTACAAAATATTGGTACAAGCACCTTTGAACAAGCGTAAAAATAGAGCTATAAACACGAAATGGGTACAATTACGCTTTTAAGGTTGCCGAACCCGGAATCATGTCATTAAAGTCGAGTTGTATTAAATGCTGGATAAACAGTTTAACAGAATGCATCAGTCGCTTATTTAAAATTATCCTATTCTATATTAGGTTTAATTTCGTATCATACTGGTGGTCTAAGAGCGGCATCCTCAATATGAAGCCAAAATTCTGAAACAGCGGCAAGCAAAAAAAGAATCATATCAGAAGCCATCATTTGATGGACATGCACACTAAAAATATCAACAACTAAGGGAGAATTCAAAACGCTAAGACGGCATTCATTTCCGCAAACGATAAAATAGGCAAAATATTCTTCCAATAATTCCACCATAAGATCTGAATTGTGAACTGAGACCTTTGATGATTTAAAATACGACATAGGAGACAATTTTCGTAACCCCGAAGTCGTTGTGGAATAATTAAGAGATTCCACTTCCAGATAAGGAATATGTTTCACAGATATTAGGAAATTAAAAAGAAAAAACTCCATAATGTCCAACTCTAGATTGTTGCACTTTCCTATGATAAATGTGTTGGACATCCTTGCCAAAAAGGATTGAGGAACGAGCTCAAATTCTTGATTCATAAGATAATGTTTTAATGGAAACTATTATTAGAATATTTGCATTGCTACCGGAAATGTTTCTCCATCAATTTGGTATAGGTAGTTTCTGTTTGAAAAATTCTTAAGGCAAGCGATAAATAAAGGGCCTTCTACTCGTAGAAATTCTTTCAAAGATATCCGTTCTTCTTCATTTTTTATCCTACTGATGTATCCCCTTATGTTACACATAGAAAATATGATACGGCTTGTCCAGAGAGCCAAAAAATTCTCTTAATAGGACTGGAAGAAGTTTATAAAGCTGGAAAGAATCTGCTTTTTGCAAAAATGTAGTCAAATCTAGGCAAATTTGAGGTATATTTTTGTTATCCGATGAAAAAATTGTTTTCAAGATCTGTTCAGTCGTTCCATAATTCATTTGTTCAATTGAGAAATTTGGAGTAAAGGAAATACAAAACTCAATAAACGCCCTCACGCATTCATGATCAAATTGTACCTTAAAACTGACCAAAACTTCATTTATATCAAAATATCAAAACTGGAATTCACAGACTCACGGATAGACTGACCAGTTGTCTGAACCATAAAAAAAATTTAATTCTATTTGATATGAGTGTAATCCTTGGCAACAGAGATTCTGGCACATGGTTCTTATACTATTAATCGGGAATGAGAAGTAATTCTTTTTGGTGACGGGAATAGAAATACCGATACAGATCTCGTAAAGTCTATAATAGACAATGATCCTGTAACTAGATTTATTAAAAATATACAGAGCTGGAAGGTGATTGCAGGTTCTACTAAAGCAGAATTAAATTTGGCAAATGAATATTTTCAAAGAGTAATATTATAATCAAATTCAACAGAGGATTTCAAAATAATTGTCTTAACTCACACTTTAACCATGACAAGCGAACGGGCCAAATGGATAAGGTTGGCAAAAGTGTATGGCAGTAGGGTGAATATTTTCGTTTTAGGAGTAATTTCAACATATACTGGTTAATTATCTAGTGCTATCCAGAAAGATCATGCAGAGTTCAATGGGAAGAGGGTTATGATACATTAATCTATCTGAACGACTTTTCCCGATCCACTATTACTGAGCATTTGATCAATAAATAAATTCATTCGTATATTTAATGTGTCATAATATTTCATCTGTGGAATAAGCAAAAAGGCAATGTATTTGGCAAGATGTAGAATTCTCTATTAGCTACAAATCTCCGATGGAAGAAAATATCAGTAACAATGGCCAAGAGTGTTCAAAATGCCAAAAAACGGTATACCCTGTAGACCTGTTAATAGTATTTGAAAAACCATGGCATAAATCGTGTTTTAGTTGCAACGTATGTGGAATTAAATTGACAATGAAAACTTGCCTGGGGCTGGACAAAATCCCATATTGCAGAGCACATTATCCTGAACAAAAGCCAACAGTGGTTACAGACACATTGGAATTAGAGCGTTTAAAAATTAACTCTAAACTGCAGAGTCATATCGCGTACACCGCAGATCATATGAAGGTGATAGGGACTAGTCCGTTGGCAGCGAATTCCTACAATTCACAGGGATCGCCTAGTAATTTATACCAAATAAATAATATAGACAAAAACCAGAGCAATAACGGAGCTATCAGTCACTCAAGCTTTGTGCAATTGCAAACCACCGAATCCAATTACGATCTCCAGAAATCATTTCATTGCAAAGCGGTCTCAATTAATAGCCCCGAGGATCCTAGCGAGGTTTTAATGGATCTTGGAGACACTTTAACTAACTGCATTATTGTTTCAGAAGGCTGGCTGCATGGATTAAATGAAAGAACTGGTAAGGCTGGGCTTATCCCATATTCAAAAGTACAACCTTTGAAGCAGATATGAAGTAATAATCTTAAAAATAAAGAGAGTATTATTACATTTATTGCACTTTTTACTTGATGTGATCTTGACAACGCTCAAGCCACGATGAATGAAGAAAACAGTGCAACAAGATACCTGAAAGATTTTTCAGCCGGATGGTTTGGTGGTATTGTTCAAGTTTTGGTTGGACAGCCTTTTGATACTGTTAAGGTTCGTATGCAATCTAATCCAGATTTATACCCTTCTACCATGTCTTGCATCAAAAATACATTTAAGAATGAAGGTGCATTGGCATTTTATAAAGTAAACTATATATAGGATGAATAAAGGGGTCATCAACGCCATTGATAGGGATTGGCGCATGTGTCTCTATACAGTTTGGCGCCCTTGAAGCAATGAAAAGGGTTTTTGGTGGGAAAGATTTAACTCTTTCTCAGTTGTATGTCGCTGGTGGTATTTCTGGATTATCCAATTCTATTGCATCGACCCCTGTGGAGCATATTAGAATTAGGCTTCAAGTCCAAGCCAAGAATAGTGAATTATATAGGGGTTCAATAGATGCCATTCAAAAAATCTACAAATCCCATGGTTTTAATGGGCTATATAAGGGACACTGTATAACTATGATCAGGTAAGTTCTTTTGCATTTGGTACCCAGGGAATTCTTTGGATATGGAATATATTTTGCAGCATATGAAAAAATCATTAATCGCTTCATAAAATTTTATAACGTCAATAGTAGAACCGATCTTTCCTCTTGGCAAGTCATTTTGGCTGGTGGTACCTCCGGTGTTATTCTTTGGACGTTTTTGTATCCCGTAGACTTGATTAAATCATGCATTCAAACAGATGGTTTTGGTAAAAACGCCAAATACTCAAGTTCTTTAAATTGTTTTAGTACAATCGTTAAACAAGGCGGGTACTCTGCCCTTTACCGTGGATTCGTTCCTTGTATTTTAAGGGCTTTCCCGGTGAATGCTATGACATTTATGGCATTTGAGTTCGCAATGAATATTATGGGAAGACTATAATAAAAAGAAAAATACATTTATTGTCGTTTTTTCTTTCTACGTTCCGCTGCCAACCGTTTCGAGGCATCTTCTAAAGATTCAAAATTTTTTAGTTTATTCAATATAAAATCATTAAGTTGAATAGCTTTATAATAAACATCCGTTTCTGGATCATTATAGACCAGCGCATTAGTGATCATCAAAGACAAGGAAAATCGAAGGTCTTTAATGGAGGAAATGGACTAATAAGAAAATTTAGTGATTGATTACCCCTTCTCTGATATTTTGTTTGATTTCGTTCAGACAAATAGGATTTTTGACAATTTCGAAATATCTCGGGGCATCTTTTTCTACTACAGGAGTATGGAATGGAGTCGCTGAACGATGTGCGTAAATTTCATTTATCATTACAATGGCAGATTTAGACCAACCTTTTCCAACCTTTTTCTTAAAAAGATGTGAAATGGGGAGTTCGGCCTCTTCGTTGACATTGACGGTAACAGCGTTTTGCACTTCGTGCTCATTAGTAACTGAAGTGGTGGTATTTTGATGTTGAACATCAATCCTAGCTTTTTTCAAGTCTAATGAAACTTCAATTGATTTCGTTCTTTTTCTGGATGGTTCATCGACTTTAAACTCATCGGTAATTTCAATGCTTAAAAAGTTTTTTAGGCTTAATAAGACCAAGTCAGGGGTAAGCATTGGGTCAGGCGATTCAGTCAGCTGTTTTTGTAAAACTAAGGAAGATTTTATATTCGACTCAATAACCGAATATTTATCTGTACATTTCAAAGCGTTTAAGCTATCAGCTTCTTCCTTGAAAAGTTGGGCCATACACACGACCAACTGCTTAATCTCTTTCATTCGTTCGGCATATAAAATTCTAGCCAACCGAACAACAACAGGACCAAAATCTTCTACTATTAATTCCATAAAACAAAGAAACTTACTCTGCTCATTTGCTCCGCTTGTTGCAAAATCGTGTCTAGTTTTCCTGTTGCCTTCAAACCCTTCAACNTGTTGCCTTCAAATCCTTCAACTAACTCCTGATATTTTGATGCGCAATTCTTGTTATAAAAAATGTTATTTTATATACCCTTTGTGAAAAAAAGTCGCTACTTCGCGCAGCTAAACAGCCGTGTTGTTTAAGCTGCCTAGATATTGCCACCCAATTTGAATCGCCACATTTCCAAACAGACTGCGCTAGTAAATATTTTTCCAGTGTAGTCCACTCATTTTTGTGATCGTCTACTTCCATTCTGATATTTGAATATTTCCAAATGTTTTTTTTTATATTTAAAATAATTTATTTAAAAATTTACATAGTACTTCTTAAAAATATTCGGGAAAATGATTTTAGCTTCTTCCAAGCCAAAATCCATCTTGTACGATAACTGTATTACTTCAAAAAATACAGCTATCACTTTCAAAAAAAAAATGTAAAAAGATCCAAAATTTTTAATATTTATTTTAGCATTCAATAAGTCTTGATTACTATTCAAGCAAAGCACTGCCTAATGTCTTGTAATTAGGGTACGAATATTGCAGGTTATTGAACCTTACTTCTACTTTGGCTCCACCAAATAAAGAAGCAGCAGCATAATACTTTCCTGTAAAACAAGAAAATTTTATCATATACCTCTGTATATTGGTGCGAATGCTAAGCCAAGGCTTTTTCCATTTAGAAAGAATTCGATATGACTGTTTTCTAAAATATCCATTTCAACGTTGAATATTCCTTCCTTTAAAGGGGGCCATTCAGATTTTATGGAGCTTTTAAGATAATTTTGTTTCTCAGATGGGGCGAATTCCGGCATCTTTATTGCACAACCCAAAATGTCCCCTGCACCTATATTTCATCGATAAGGTAGTTACCGAATGGTGTGCCATAATCTTTGGATCTAGAAACATGGAATGCACGACCATCTTTATCTCGGATTGAATATCCATATTCATCATATCCTACCCCGGCTTGGGGATCCCCTAGAATATGCGACCATCCTATTCTAACGTGCCCTTGAAAATCAACAGGCAAATGGACTTCATAAACTAAATCGCCATAATCAAACCCATGAGTCGATTTGGCTACACAATAGCCCTTTTGTTGCGTGCTGAGATATCTACCTTTTTATTCGAAATCGTTTTTCCATTTGGTTCAAACAAAATTTGAGGAGCTGAATGAGATGCTAGTGGACACATCAGAACCTCATTGCCTGACGGATTAGGCCGATCGAAATCATAATTTGAGTATGTTTTGCTAAGAATTTCGCGTCTGCTAAGCTTTTTAGCGACTGTGCTCTGCGATGATTCATGTTATACACGTATACCTGCCCGTTATAATTAATTGGATCAACTAGAACTCCAGTTGGTAAAACAACAAAAGCGGTATCTTTTTCGGCAGCGAGGATCTCGTCCAGACAATTCATATTTGCTAAAGTCCATAACCCGTCTATTGTGCACAACTTACTATAATTACGCTTTAATGATGTAGTGCGACTAGATAAAAAATATTTAAACTCAAATTCTTCTAATGTCTTCACCACAGTGTCCTTTATCACTGACGAATTCTTGGCTGCCTTGATGACAAAAAGCATTATATACAACCATTAACCCAAAATTTATGCTCATTTTTATCGATAAATTCACATATTTGATCAGAATGATAGTACCTAGCATATAAATAAAATGAATAGCTTGCTTTTGGTCAGCGATAAAGAGGTTACATTCTTGGAGCCGATTCAAATTCCACAGAGCCAACAAAACAGCTTCTAGCCTAACTTAAAGATTATTTATGGCTACCATGATAGCTTTAATCTATATAAAATCTCTTCTCCTGAATGACAGTCTCCACAAAAATATCTAAAGAATCTGTCTCCTAAAAGAAGCGTTTTCGTAAACGTATAATAAGAGGATCTATCGCTAATTAAACGTGAGCAAATATGGCAAGAAAACATTTCAAAGGGCTTATGATCAGAAATTAAGAATGAGGCTTTGTCCTTGCTCAAAAAAGTTAAAGGCATGACTTCAGAAACATTATCAGACAAACAAAAGGCGATTTCAGCAGGTATAGGTGCATTTCTAACTTCTTTGCTGGGTAAATTTGTGTTTTGACTCATAAATAGTTACTCCCATGGATGTGGTGAAAGTCAGACTTCAAGCTCAAGTGTCAAATAATATTTCTGTACAGAAATCTACTTTTATTTTCGCTAATGACTTCCATGATACTGTTAGACCTCTTATGGCCACCAATGGCTATAAAGGGACTCTTGACGGCATAAAGAAAATAGTGAAACAAGAAGGATTTACTAGTTTATGGAGAGGACTCTCCCCTACTTTGGTCATGTCAGTTCCTGCAACTGTTGTTTATTACGTCGGATATGAGCATTTAAAGGGCTGGTTTTCTCAAGTAACAATGGATTCACCAATGGCTCCTCTTTATTCGGGAGCTCTGGCAAGAAGTAATATATATAATCTATACTATCCAGCAATAGCTGCTTCATTTATATCCCCAATAGAATTGATTCGAACCAGGGCCCAGGCCTCAACGAAAAATACAACCATTAAAAGTATAATCATAGATATAAAGCAATCTGTTTCTTTAAACGGGTTGGGTACACTATGGAAAGGACTGTCACCAACCCTTTGGCGAGATGTTCCCTTTTCAGGTAACTAAATGTTGTTGGATATATAGCAATCTACTGGCTTTCATACGAGAATACTAAAGCGAAAATAAAAAAGCTTTATATTCGAAAGCTTGACACGAAAGTTACGGAAGAAATGATAATTTCTTTTATTGCGGGTGCTACGTCTGGAATGATCGCGGCGGTTTTAACCACACCATTCGACGTAGCCAAGACCAGGCGGCAAATCGAAACTAAAAGTACGATTTTTGCCCATTATTGTTAGATAGCATAGAGAATGCTAGGTATTCTGTAACAAAGGCGCTATGTCACATTTTTAAAGAGGAAGGATATCGCGGACTTTTCAAGGGTGTCACTGCGAGAGTGGGGAAAGTTGCACCTGCTTGCGCGATCATGATAAGTTCCTATGAAGTGGGAAAACGATTTATGTAATAAACTTTTTGCATCTTTTATTTCAAATTATTGGTATGCCATTTCTACTTTTTTGAAATTCAATAATTCCGCCGTAATCGCTATCGTAGCATCCAATGAAGAATGAATCTGAATTTCGGCTCCAATCAAATCCGGTTATTTCACCTGGTTCTACAAAATGAAAATGTTACCGAAAAAGTCTATAATTTGGCCATTGGAGAATTTATCGTTAGTATCATAAAGATGAACATAATCTGCCGTTTCACACATTGCAATATATTTCCCATCCGGACTAAATTTTATGTTTCGGAAACCACTTATATTTCCTTTCATAACATTAATGCATTTATTAGCCATTCTTAGATCATAAATTCTCTTAATTGAAACAAATCAGCTTTACCGAGCGGTGCAATCTTGAGATCCTGTAGCAACAAATTTGCCGCAAGGTGACCAGTCAATAGCAAAACAAAAATCACTATGACCGTATAAAGTATTAGAAACTTATCGATAAAATCAAATATTTATACTTTTTCCATTTCGGCTGTCATATATTACACAGTCGCAGCTGTCGCCGACACAGGCAATTGATGTCTCTGAATCAGACAACGCTGAAGCCTTTATTTTAAATATAAAATATCAGGAATACATTAACACTCCAAGGCATCTTTATAGCTAGAGATGTAGTTCCCATAAAAATGTCGAACCATCTCACAAAGGAATCATTGTTACTTGCGACTACAATGTTATCTATTGGTGGGTATACACTTTTATACCTCTCAAATTTGAAAATTGAAAATGTGTAAATATTGCGGCAGGTTCTGATGATAGAGAATATACTTTTAGATCCGAGTTATCCCAGACCAGTATTTCTCCTTGATAGCCTTTACACATTGATTAGATTAACTACCTCCAATAACTATATATTTTCCTTTGCTTGTCAGGGAGCATATTCTCATCATTGATGACATTTGACTTTGTTGTGTGTCAAAAAGGATTCTGGATTCTCTAGTCACAGGATTCCATTCGATGACGTTAGTCATTTCGATACATAACAACACAAAATGATTACCAGAATAAATTAAGCGATTTTTAGACGTGGTTGCAATTAGATTACGTAATTGATAGTGGAGGAAAGTTGTTTTTTGGTTCAAGCAGGTTCTGTGAAATGAAAAATAATTATTATTTAAACTCTTGGTATATTCAAAGTAATCGAATATGACATTCTCTGTACACCTCATATTTCTATAACTTTTGCTCCTGCAGGGTCATTATCAAGCCATTATACCTGTGTCTCCGGAATTCTTCACGTGATATCTGTTCGTTGTCCCAACAAATACCTTGTATATCTAGACATTGATCGATGCATTCCTTTATAGTTATTTCATAATTCTTTGCCACATATAGACAAAAACTACCTGAGTATTTTGCTCGCTTGCAGGAAGGTCATCATATACATCAACAACACTAGCTGTAGAAGAGGATATTGACATAAAAAATTTGTCTGTTTATTTTGTAAAAATTCAAAAACTGTCATGCAGCATTCTAAAGACAAAATAGCATATTTTTACAACGAGGAAGTTGGGAATTTTCACTATGGCGTTGGTCATCCCATGAAACCACATAGGCTGGCGTTGACACACAATTTAGTGCTACATTATGGTCTACATAAAAAGATGCATGTATATAGGCCGCGAAAAGCTACAGATATAGAACTACTTGAATTTCATGATGCAGATTACATAGATTTTTTAAAAAGGTACATTTGCAATATCAGTTTAACCGAAGAGTCACGCCAGAGAACGTGAATACTTTTTCAAGCGTACTCAAGCGGTTTAATATGGGTGAAGATTGTCCAGTATTTCCTGGTATGCATGAATTTTGCAGTATATATTCCGGTGGATCACTCGAGGGAGTTCACAAGTTAATTCACGGACAATGCGATGTGGCAGTTAATTGGTCAGGAGGGTAAAAAGTGAATGAGTTTTGACAATAGTTTGCATCACGCCAAAAAATTTGAAGCTTCAGGGTTTTGTTATGTCAATGACATAGTGCTCGCGATTTTGGAACTTTTAAAGTAAACCTCTTTGAAATGTCATAGCGAAGATATCACTCCAGGGTTCTTTATATTGATATTGATGTACATCATGGAGATGGGGTACAGGAGGCGTTCTACACTACCGATCGAGTAATGACATTGTCTTTTCACAAGCATGGAGATGGATTTTTCCCAGGTACTATGTTTATTCTACTTTGAAAGGAACTGGAGACATATCTGAAGTAGGTGTTGAGAAGGGAAAGATGTATTCATTGAATGTCCCATTAAAGAACGGTATTGATGATGCTGGATATGCTTACATTTTTAAGCCGATTGTCCAAGCAGTAATCGAAAACTTTCAGCCAACGGCAATCGTCCTTCAATGTGGCGCAGATTCTCTAGGATGCGATCGACTGGGGTGTTTCAATCTTAGCTTGAAAGGGCATGGCGAATGTGTACAGTTTGTAAAGTCATTTAAAATTCCTACGTAACATTTAATCATATATTTAACAGTCTTGTACTAGGAGGTGGTGGATATACCATAAAAAATGTCAGTCGTTGTTGGGCTTATGAGACTTCCATTCTTGTTGACACACCGATTTCCAACGATCTTCCGTACAATGACTATTACGAATTTTTCGGTCCTGATTTTAAACTACATCCTAACACTTCCACAAGAATTGACAATTTAAATACTAGACAATACCTCGATTCTCTAAAATCTGAAATCATTGGGTATCTCAGATACTTGCAAGGGTCTCCGTCTGTTCAAATGCACATAGTTCCCAGTGATTTTTCACATGAAACAGAAATAGAAATTCATCCAGACGACAGGAAATCATATAGTTTGAAAGACTCATTAATTCAGAAAGACGAAGAGTTTTATGATTCGGATTAAAATAAATCATATTTAAAAAGAACAACCTTTTATTAAGCCACCATTTCAGTCTTCTTTTCCACAACTTCATCTCTCTTAGTTTCATCTTCCTTGTTCGTAATTTTGTTGTTAATTAAATCGTGGAGTGCAGTAATTGAACGAACCATGGATGCTATGTAAGTTACAGCATATTGGTCATTAACTGTGGTGGTGATGGCCTTGGCTAAATCATGGGATTGTGTGTTTGGCATCAAGTTAAATACCTTTTGTAGGTTATACAAAATGGGGTGATTAACAGACAATTGTCCATTTAAAACCTTTTCCAAATATCTTTCAATGTCTTGCATTTGAGTCACAAGACCCTTTAGTGAATTAACTTGCTCAGTGACCCTGGAAGAAAGGGAGCCCACCGCCAAATCTTTAATGTCTCTTAAAAGATGCTCTACTCCAATTTCTTCAGCTTCTTCCGCATCTACAAAAGATGAAATATGCGCAAATGTTTTTATTGTAGATGTACCATCCTAGTATCAATGTTATAATTCGATACTTACATCTGATATTTCATCTACGGCCACGTAAGAGTCTATAGGAAGTCCTTCGCTTTGCATTTTAACATCAATGACAACCAAAATTGGATCCTGAGTGTATTTTTTGAATAACTCATTAATTTTAAGGTCTGCTGATCTTAGTTTAGGACCGCTGTGGTACCATCCTACAGGTTTCTCTTTTGCTATCATTTTGACAATTCAAATAGTTTACCATTCACCTTTTTACATAAAGAGTACATGTTTTCATGAAAGTTGTGATCAATAAACCAAACAGAAGGATCCTTTTCGTCCTCTTCAAATGGCACTATAATAAATAAATACATAATATTACATGCGTATGAGTTTGTAATGTGAACAGCACCTCCTTGCCATTGTCCTAGAAGAGCACCAACAACTCGTTTCTTTGTATTTTGTGCTACTCTATTATAATGATCAACAGCGGATAGCAAAACAAGGGGATGGACTATTACTGAATCTGGGACAGTCATATCGTCAACTCGAGGTGGCTGAAGGGAACAAACAAAAATCATATAGGTGAATTGTAAATTATTAAGAAAAACTAATTTTATTCCGCTTTCTTTTTCGTTATGCTTTTTTGATTCTTTGATTTTCCTGCCTTCACTTTGCTAAAGTATGTCTCTATCAAAATGGCTCCAAACACAATAGAAACAAAAAACCATTGTTTTCCATTAACCGAATGATCAAACCATAATAAAGACAAAAGAATTGTGACTAGTTTTCTGGTTACAGTAATAGTTGTAAGAATGACTGAACCATATTGCTCCAGAGTGTAGAATATAAAAGTTTGCCCAATAGCACCGCAAAATGAAAAAAGGACTAAATCTGATAGAACGTTAGGAAACTGAGAAATGAAATTAAGGGCCTCGTAAAGTTCATTATTGGATACAAAAGGCATCCCTAAATATATTGTCATAAATGTAAATGCAAATGCGTTCATAAAAAACATAAGCTGTGATGCTTTTACATTGAATGTAAAAAATAATCTATCTTGCCACGAATTGGTCAGACCATCGACAAACAAGTTAATAAACAATAAAAATAACCCAAAAAGACTAGTAGACTTTCCACTCTTGCCCGTGCTGTTATTGACAGCATTATCATTCAACATGAATCCAGAAACACCAATCGTAATTAATAAAACTGTAACATATTTAAACCATTCAAAACGACGCTTGTTGACAAACAAGCTCATAAGCATTACTGGGACAAGCTTACAGGACTTACCAAGAATCATCGTAGGATATGAAATGTGTTTTAAAGAAGCATACCCAAAAGGCGACGCCATAGTAGCCGATAAACTAACCCTAGCATACTCGAAAATAGTTCTCTTTGATATCTTCCCAAATCCATCTTTTTTTACACCTATATATATTCCCGCTACTATCACAGCGGCGAAGGCCTGTACTGCGTTCATAAAAATGAAATATTTAAATTTTTTGCTTTCAAGTAACCCGTTAGGAAGTTTGTGGATGTAAGCTACTGATGTTAATTTTTCTTGAAGAATAGCCCAAGTCAAAAAACAAGCGTAAACACCCAAGATGCAGGATAATAGTTTCACGACAGCCATATGACCTATTTTTAGATTTTCGCCACTTGGAAAAATCAAAAAATGATGGCATTTTTTCAATCTTTGGTAAAAATTCTATAATTCTATAAAACAAATGCCAATGACACCAATCTATATGAAGTTTGTTTATTTGAACTTTGAAGGTTTTCCATTCAGTTTTCAATCTCAATTTTACGACTCAAAGTGACTGGTTCTCCTTTCTAATTAAAATAGAATAAATTACCTCCACCTCTCTGAGAAGCCGATTGACCTTTATATTCTGTGCCTACTTTCATTATTTAGAATATCTTTACCCTTCTTTGTTGTACCGGAATTCTTGACAATTTTTTGAGCCATGGAAGTTAAGTTATCAGAAAGGCAGAATATTGCCTGGCTAAACATATAGATCGAACCGTCTATCCAAGTTAATGTGCGAACAACAACTTGGTCTGTGCTCAAGAGGCCCACGACGTTATATACAATGGCAGAGCACAAAATTGTAAATGGAAGTGCAAGGCTGTTAAGCATGAGATGGAAAAGTGAGTTCTTTTGAGAAATCTTATACGCAGAATGGATTCTTTTAGCAAAGGCCAAGTTGGTAGCAAACAAGTAGAAAATGAAAACGAAGTTGCAAGAATATAATATTGCAAGGTTATAGGAATTTCCGCAAAGCACTCCTGTAATGTATCCTGAAGTTGCATATAAAACGGTAAGGAGTAAAGCCTGTGTAATAATTACTAATTGGAGAAATAACAGAAATAATCCGGCTGGTTGTCTTTTGAAAAGAGCATCTTTAAAATTGGGAACCACAAATGAGGCTTTCACCCTGAACCATAGCGCAATCTGAAAAAACATTATTTGGGCAACATGGAAGAACCCTATTATCGGGGCTCTTACAGAACAATCAACGCCAGTATTGGTTAAATAGTAATTGACAAGTATAGAACTGCAAGTGAAGGTTAAGCTGCTAGCTGCATGGAATATAGCGATTCTGGATCGATTATACACAGATACAGCGACGCAGATAGTAGAACATGCAAAAGCAATGCCTAGGACAAACCCGCTAACAACATACACAAAGTTCGTGAACACCAACATACTTAGCAACAGGATTCAGACTCGAATTTATGGCTAGACCTATGAGGTTGTCTTAGTAACATGCCAAAGTTGATATTTCAAACTATATTATCTACTATATTTTTTATATAACTATACTAACTATATATTGGATTTGGATTTAAAAAACATAGTTTACTAATCGCAGCCAATTTGTATGGACTACTTGAAAAAACACCCATCCAGCTGTCATAGTAGTAAATAAAACATCACTATTTTTTTATCGTTTAAACTTATTATGTCCAATCGTTTTAAAGTTTACAAGTAAATTTCATGAATCTAAAAGGTGCGTCTATCTCAACAGATGAGCATGAAGAAGATACCAGAGATATATTGCTACCGTTTTATTCAAGGAATATAAATCATCTAGCTATAGATATTGGAGGATCTCTGGCTAAATTGGTGTATTTTTCGACAGACGAAGAAAAAGGTTGGCATTTTTGTGATCTTTGTTAGGCGGACGTTTGCATTTTAGAAAATTTGAAACTGAAAATATAAGTTCTTGTATTGAATATATACGATGTTTGCTGAAGAAAGAAAATTTTGAGATAATTGCAACAGGTGGTGGGGCATACAAGTTTAACCAATTATTCATAGAACAACTGGGAATAAATCTAAAAAAAGAAGATGAGATGGAATGTCTAATTGGTGGACTGAACTTTCTGCTTCTCAAGGTTCCCTTTGAAGTCTTTACATATGATGAAGAAAATCGTATGGAATTTAAGGAATTAGGATCTGATTCAGACGTGTTTCCATACCTTTTAGTTAATATTGGTTCAGGTGTCAGCATTCTTAAGGTGGAAGACGAAAACAAATTTGAAAGGGTTAGTGGCACAGCATTAGGAGGGGGGACGCTCTGGGGTCTTTTATCTCTTTTGACTGACGCTAAAACTTATGATGAGATGATTGAGATTTCGAAAAAAGGAGATCATAGAAATGTAGACATGCTGGTGGGCGACATTTATGGAGCTGGATATGAAAAAATTGGACTAAAAGCCACCACAATTGCATCATCGTTTGGGAAAGCTTTTCAAAAAGGAAAAGAATCAAAATCATTTAAGCAGGAAGATATCGCTGCAAGTTTGCTCTACATGGTTTCCAACAATATTGCCCAAATAGCGTATCTAAATGCAACGCAGCACGGCGTCAAGAGAATCTATTTTGGTGGTTGCTTTATAAGGGGACATCGTAAGCAATGAATTTATTATTTAACCAGCGACGACTATGAAAACATTAAGCTACGCAATAAAATTTTGGTCCAAAGACTCCATGAAAGCTTATTTTCTTAGGCATGAGGGTTACTTGGGGTCATTGGGCGCGTTTTTAACTTTTTCGAATGTTCCACTGGAAAAATTTTCATTTACTGAAAATTTTGCACAGATCAGCTTAATTTCTCATCATGCTGTAAACGCAGTTGGCTGCCTAGACCAAAACACTTTAAATATGACTTGTTTCTCAATGATAAAGCACCCTTACCCATATGATCGTTTCGATCTTTCTAATTCCGAAATGGCAATGTATTGGCTTGATTTAATGGAGGAAACAACATTGATTTGGAAAAAATTAAGATTAGAATCGGATCAAGAAAAAATGGAGAAATTTTCGAAACTCTTTATTGAGCATTTGAACCGCCTAAAGGCCAATTCTGTCGTTTATGGACCTCTTTCAATTCCAAATTTATTCAATCTTAGAGAACTTTGCTTGAGAGAGGTTGGAATTGAAGATATTTTTGGAAACGTGAAGATGAATGAAACCAGAAAAGCTATGGATTTGTTGCCTGCATTATTGAATAAACTGGACCAATTATCCTTGAAAGATTTAGTCAGCCAATTATTGGAGAATATATTTGTAGGTAGAGATCCAACTAAAATTATTTAGGTAATTTATTTGACTGGGGCTGCTCATCTTTGGTGGAACTCTTGTTTAACCAGAATCTGTCAATGGAAGAAGCCAAGCAAAAAATTAAATACGTCTCAAATAAAAATGACTATGACATCACGAAAGATATGATCAAAAGAAAAGAATACAAAAAACTTGTCTTCTTTGTCTCTAATAGCGGCATAGATCTTATTTTGGGAGTTCTCCCGTTTGTTAGATATTTTTTAAAAAGGAAATGCCATGTTTGTCTTGCGGCATTGAGTCGACCGTCAGTCACTAATGTTACTGCAAAGGAACTTTCTGAAATTCTAGAACAGGTGGAAGATCAAATCATAAAAAACTCTTATAAAGATGGATTATTAAAAGTTTTTGAAACTGGTAGTGGTTCTCCTTGTCTTGATATGCGAAAGATTGATTCCAAAATTTCAGAATACGCCCTCGATGCTGACTTGATTGTTTTGGAAGGTATGGGTCGCGCAATTTATACGAATTACGATGCCAAATTTCATTGCGATTGTTTAAAATTAGCAGTAGTGAAGAATGACATGATTGCCAAAGTCATCGGTGCTGAATTGTTTGAGGCCTTTTGTCGATTTATCGAATCTTAAATTTACAAAAAATTACTTGCAAATAAATGGCAATTTTAAATTTATTTTCTTGATTTTATTGAGTACTTTGACAATTAAGAATTTTCCATCAGTGAAAGCTTAAAAGAGGTAAATTGCCCGATTGGATTGTATGAATCGGCTAACAAAAAGAGTACAAAGATTGGTTAAATGTTATAGACCAATACTCGCGATAAAAAAGAGTCTGAAGATATCCCAACAACGGAACAAACACCGGTTTCTATCGTTCTTAAAAAAGACAGCTTGACAATGCCTCCTAAAAAGGACGAAGTAAATTATTTTGCTACAAATTAAATATTTAGATAATGCATAAAAATGAAAAAGAAGCACCAAAAACGAATCCCATGAACCGTTTAAAGAATACACCCAAAGATTCCATCCCCTTATCGAAAACACCGCGTAGACAAAGATCATCTAGATTTCATGTAACTGAAAAGGTTGAATTAGAAAAATTGGCCAATTTGAAAGGTTTGATATAATTCATTATGTTAAAGTAGACATTAGTTTAGGCGAAAGACATGAATTGTTCTTGAAAAAACTATATCAATGCTGTGTTATATTTGATTTTAATGATGTCATGTCTGATTTAAAAGGAAAGGAAATCAAAGCTAATACTTTGACTGAGCTTGTAGATTATATCTCAACTAACAGGGGAGTAATAACGGAACAAATATATCCAGAAATCATGAAAGTGGTAAGCGAAATTGTTCGTATTGATAGTTTTCAATGAATTTGTTTAGACCAATTCCGCCTCAAAGCAACCCAATCGGCGACGCATTTGACCCTGAAGAGGATGAACCTATTTTGGAGCAGGCTTGGCCACATTTGCAAATTGTTTATGAATTCTTTTTGAGATTTTTGGAATCGCCTGATTTTAATACCAACATTGCTAAAAAATATATTGATCAGCAGTTTGTATTGTCATTGTTGGATCTCTTTGACAGTGAAGATCCAAGAGAGAGAGATTTCTTAAAGACAACTCTTCATCGAATTTATGGAAAGTTTTTAAATTTGAGAGCTTTTATTCGACGATCCATAAACCATGTCTTTTTTCAATTTATTTATGAGACGGAAAGGCACAATGGGATAGCCGAATTACTGGAAATATTAGGCAGCATTATAAATGGTTTTGCGCTACCTTTAAAGGAAGAGCACAAGACCTTTTTAACGCGAGTTTTGATTCCACTTCATAAAGCGAAATCTTTAGCGCTATATCACCCACAGTTAGCATATTGCGTGGTTCAATTCTTGGAAAAGGATCCGACACTAACATTTGAAGTATTTTTATTCAAATCATTACAAAGGTTGTCGGGGGCCTCTTAAAGTATTGGCCAAAGGTTAATTCGCCAAAGGAGGTCATGTTCTTGAATGAGATTGAAGAGATTCTAGACATCATTGAGCCTCAAGAGTTTTCTAAAATTCAAGTCCCACTGTTCCAACAAATTGCAAAATGTGTGTCCTCTCCACACTTTCAGGTATTTAGGAATTCTTTAAAAGATAGGTTGCAGAAAGGGCTCTTTATTACTGGAATAATGAATATATCATTAATCTTGTGGGTGAAAACGCTCAAGTAATCCTTCCAATAATGTTCTCTTCCCTTTACAAAAATTCAAAAACACATTGGAATAGGTATTTATATCACTCTATTTCTTCAATAGGACGATTCATGGTCTTGTTTACAACGCTTTAAAGTTGTTTATGGAAATCAGCCCAAAACTGTTCGATGAATGCACCAATCAATTTAAACAGAATAGGCAATTGTAAGGTTTACTTTATAAATACGACCAGTGAAAAAAAGAAACAAAAAGATAGGGACGAGGTTTGGTCAAGAATAGAAAGCATGGCTGCTGCTAACGCGTCTAGGCTGGCTAAAGGAGTTCCAACGCAATCCACTCCTTCAGAGTACATTAAGCGTATTAAACAATTTACTATATTTAATTAGAATTTGAACAGGGCAATGCAGAGGAAAATAAATCGTCTGCTGTGGATGAAAATGAAGCGTTTGACGTCATTGTCAAAGACATGGTATGTATAACCCTGGCTATAAAATAGCAACAATTCGAGGAGAAGCCTAGCCCTTCTCGTTTTAGGAGAAAGTCTGTTTTGCCTGTGGATGAACAAGTTTTAACAGAATTATCTCGCCATAAAAGTTTAGAAGATGTTCTAAAAGAACCCCCACCACCCAGCGATGATGATTACTAAGCAATAAAGCATGATGGAAAATTTATTAATAATATTCTTAATCGTTAATTTAGCTTTATTTTTTTTCTACTCGTGTCTTTTAGAAAATCTTACACTGATTTGGGCATTCTAAATGAGCAACAAAACATGTCCTTGTTGGGCGCCACACTTCTAACTTGATGCACAGAAACTTCGCCAGTTATTTCTTTTCCGTAGCTTTCTTCGACAATCTAAAATAAAAACTGTAAGGACATACTTTAATAACTTCCTTGTCCTGACTATTCTTTGGTGCAAACAAATAACAATGAATGGTAGGAGGCTTTGCAAACGTCAGCTTGTTAAATTCCTTGAGAAACGAAGTAGCAGAGGCAGGTAGATTCATTATATAGTGATCAAATTCTGAATTCGTTAGGTATCCAGTAGATTCGGCGATGAATTCTTTTGCATCCATGTTAAAGCAATGGACAAACTTTTCTACCTAAAAATTAAGTCAGTATTACATTTACTTTGTTTAATTTTATATTTCTTTGGAGATATTTGAATGACTCTGGATTTAAATCATTGGCATAAACGATGCATTCTTTTTTTCCTGCAGGAATGGCAAATGGACCAACCCCGGCAAATAAATCGCCTTTATAAATCAAAAAATGTGCTTACAAATATATTCACCCGGCTTAAAAGTATCAACTAACCTTTTGTGCTCGTGCTGTAGTCTAGAATTCCAATAAACCTTGGAAAAATCAAACTCAAAAATGCAATTTTCTTCTTTCACTTTCGCTAGCATATCATATTCCCCAGCAATCAATTCCATTGCAAAGAATCGAAAAGTAGTATCGATTTTGTCCATTTTATTCACAACCGTTCTAATTCCTGGATTTTTTTCAATAATCAATCTTCCAATCTCTTTCTTGTATAAATCGTGCTCTGGGAGCAAATTCAAATGCGCTCTTTTACTAGTTAAGATTACATTACCAATATGACCGATCCTCTCAAATGACTTTACTCTAGCAATATCACTAGGTAATAACATGTCCAAAGCCTGATCATTCGTTAAATTGTCGAATTTGATAACAACTTCGGATTTAATAAAGTTACATTCTATGTCATTTTTTCTTAATTGTTCGAGGACCGATTCTGGGAATTCCTTTTCATCTTTATTGTTATAATGCATAAATAGATACCTTGAATAGATTCTGAAAGAATAATACACTTTTCTCCCTGTATTTCTCTCACGACTGGAAATTTTTGATATTTTATAACCAAAGATTCCCTTTTTACATTATTTAAATGTTAGATACTTTTTTAAAAGCTGTAAAACATGCTGAATTTTTTTCGAATCTTTAATAACAAGCCCTAGTACAGATACTTTCCGGTCGAAAGAATTATTTAACATCAGCCACAACTAAAATCTCAAACGATTTCATTTTTTATTTTCAATTATTAATTGCCGCAAATATATTTTTTATTTTACGTTGAAGTTCATGACAGAAACCACACTGCGCCACTCTATATGACTTCCCTTTCTGTTCATCGGAAACTGAAACTTTATCAAATAGAACGGTTACGTTCTATGACAAATAATTTGGAATTTCAAGGAAGAATCAGTGCGTCACCCCTAACTGCAGCTGAGCACGCATTGGCAGCAAGAATGGGTCTTGAAGAATTGTCTCCTAAACGATTTCTTGACGCCATAATACATCCCAGTGCCGATCCTTCAAACACAAGGTTTAATTATCCTTTATTCATTACCTAGATTTGCAAAATTATCTTATATGGGTTCAGCCGCGCTGAAAATGTATATTACGGAATACATCTATTTCAAATACCCAAAACTCCCGGTGGCTCCATTGACCGCTACTATCGGTGAATTTTATACACATAGTGTGCTTTTTGATGTGGCACAGAAATACGGTGTTCAAAAAGTTGTTTGCAGATTACCCGTAATTATACGTGTTTTGCAATTTAGAAAAACTATTTGACTGATAAAACAATTGCTTGTCAATCATTGCTTGCACTGATCGGAGCATTGTACTGGGAAAGGGTAAAATTTTTCCATTGAATTTGACAGGGGGCTTTGGCTTGCCGCCAATTTATATTGAATAATTTTTGTTACCGTTTGAGTATGAATTATAATCCATTAAAGCATTATTATTACGTTAATAGTATTTTATCTGCTCATTTGAGACGATTACAAAAGCCTAGGGCGGAATATAGGTAATAGGAATGCTGTCGTGTAAATGAATTCTAGCTGAAAATGGTAAAGGATCTGAAAGCGCCATGTACATTATGGGAGTTTACTCTGGAGAAGAAAAGCTTGGTGAAGGTTTCGCGCCAAATGAAAAGCAAGCGCGCAGAAGTGTAAATGCATTATTCGATAGACATTTAAGGCGGCGATGAATGCACTTCGGCAATTTTATTGCGTGCGAGTGGAAGAACCTGATTTGCCTTCTTCTGAAGATTATTCTGCCACACCAATTGAAGACCCTGGCGTCATTTTTCCAAAGGCTGGAAAAGAATTTATTGGAAATTAATGTGTTTTCTATCAATAAAATTAATTTATTTGAAATGCATTACTTATCGAGATTCCCATACGCAAACTTTTTGATCGACGCTACCTGTAGCCACTAAGGGGGCAGATGGGTGGATCGCAATACATGTCACAAAATGGGAATGAGCTTCAAAATGTTTAACACATTTTCCGCTCTCTAAATCCCAAACCCTCAAAGACTTGTCATCGGAAACAGACAAGAGATACTTTCCCATCGGCTGGACAGCCACTCCACGCACCCAATTATCGTGTCCATTCTATATCAGATAATCAAAAATATTACAAATGTATAAAGACATTGCCCCGAAAGACCATCAAATAATTTAATCGACTTGTCCCTTGATGCGGAAACAAGCAGGGGTCCTTCAATTTTCTTTTATTGCAAGTTTTCAAAATTTTACTTTAAGCTGACACAAAGATTTGATAAAAGTGTGACTCGTCGAAGGGAGAAAGCAAACTTGTTCAATTACATGTTCATGTCCTTTTGCTTCGTTTTTGCATTCCCCAGTTAGAATGTCCCAAATTTTAATTGTCTTTCAAACGAAAAATTAATAGCTACTTGATCTGAGGAGCATGATGCTAAATATTTGTTATCTTCGGAAATGCTTAATGATCGAATCCATTGAGAATGCCCCTGAATTGTTTTTACGCAAAATCTATTTAGAAAATTTATGAAACAGAATACCCCGTTGAAATTTCCCATAATTTGATAGCTTTATCTCTGGAAGCACTGGCAATCATTTCACCACCACTATAAAACTTAATTGATGACACGCTGTGATCATGACCATAAAGAGTTTTAATACAATTGTAATCATCATTCATATCCCATATTTTTATTGTCAAATCGCTAGAACAGCTTGCTTCATAACAAATATTCTACATTTTTACCGATGAGATCGCCTTTGGGGTCAAAATCAATACAATGCACAGCCTTTGTGTGCCCTTTGAGTGTTTTCTCCAATTCGCCAGTTTCCCAGTCGTAGACTTTAATCGTAGCATCTTCCGAGCATGACGCCAAATAACTAAATCGCGGATGGAAGGTAACAAATGTGACGGGGCTTCTATGTCCACTAAGCGTTATTTTTTCTGGGGGTTTGGGAATTAAGTCGACTTTATTTTTCGTCTTTTTCATTCCCCCTGATTCTACTTCGGATTGCAATTGCGTAACTTTAGATTCCAAATCTGTTATCTAATAAAGTGAAAGGAGGTATTGTACTTTTCGTTGGAGTCTTAGAATAGACATCCATTTTTTCTCCAAAAGGCCTGAATATCTTTGCTTTCCATCTTTCTCTATATCCAGTCCGGTTTCCTTGCTTAAAGTTGTGAAACTCTNGTTTTAACGTCTCATCGTGCTTGCTGTCTAATGTCATTTGTATACCTAGGGATTTGTGTTATCTATTTTTAGGTAGTATTGTAATGGGTTGATTACTTCAGGGCAAAAGAATGTGTGCTAATTGTTCCATATCTTCTCCAGTCAAGTTTGTTTGTTCTACTGTTTTAGGTATACTCATGTGCTGATTATGGATGATAGTAAAGAAAACGTAGCAAATATATAGCAATTGTGTTAATTTGTCGTAATCGTGGCTAATAAGCCATTGATCATCGGTGAAGGCTAACTGAAAAGCCCCGTGTGTGTAGGTAATCTAAAATAGAAAGATTCCTTTATAGATTTATAGTAAGAAAATTACAATTCTTCTTGTTGTTTGTCCGTTAATAGGGACATGAAAAATTGAAAATTCCAAAAAGCCAAAGTGAAATCTTGTTTAAAGAAAAGATCAGGCAGCGAGATGAATATAAAAAGCTTTGGCGTTTTTACTGAAGTATTACTTTATTCCTGAGATTTATCGAACTTTTAAAATGAGAAACGAAACGATAAAAGCAATAAATGTTTATTATTTGCTCCAAATGATTATGGTCTTGTCATCACTCGCTGAACAAAATATCGGCTTGTATGGATGCCATGCAACACAATTTACTGTCTTTTGATGACCTTCCATAGCGTCGATGCACTTTACCAGCTTCTTGTTCCAAACATATACTTTGTTATCGTAAACTAAGAGAAATTAAGTAATTACCTTCGCTTCCACTTAAAATAAAGTTTTCATGTTTTCCACCAAAGCAAGATCGTACTACATACCGACCTAGAAATTGTACGAAATTAGCTTACCTTGCTTGTGCCCAATATACGTAGACACGAGTTTCCTTTGCTCAATATTCCAAAGATGGATTTCCTTTTTTAAGCCATAACAATGTATTTACCTGTGAAGCCAAATTAACCAAAAAGTTTGAAGAATCGCCACTCAATTTTAATGATGAGATTGAATCAGACTCTTGAATTGTGCAAACAAACTCGAAATTTTCTAGATTGACCAGAATTATTTTAGTTTCGTTCGCAGTGAACAATGCACGCAAACCATCTTTTAAAACACAAACGTCCGTGACTCTCAATCCAGTCCAAATGTGGTGTTTAGATCCATCAATATTCTCTTATACATTAGATTATTGCTATACCCATAGTATAATAGACATATCAAGGCTACATGACAGAAATGATGTACCATCTGGCATCCAGGCGCAGCATAAAACAGGCCCTTGGTGGCCCCTATATTGATGAACGATATCTCCACTTTTCTGATTTATAAATTAAACTTTGATTTACTTCAATATCCCAAAGTATCAATCTCGTGTCATTTGAACAAGTTAACAAACGGGTGTCACAATCCTTCCATGCTAAAAACGTGACAGCGTCTGAATGGCCATTTAAAGAACAAAATAAAGTTTTAAACAATATAAATATAGTCGATTTGCTTACTGGTGATTTATAGACATGGACTTTTGTATCCTTTGACGCTGATGCTAAATATTGTCCGCGGTTTGAAAAGCTAACGTACCAAATTTCATCGTTGTGATCATTAAACTTATGGAATGCTTTATTAGGGAAATCGCTCCTACTAGTAATCATAGGAATACTTACTTTTCACAGTTATGTTCAGACAATAACGAAATGGTATTTCCCTCATCGTACAAATGATAATAACAATTTTCAAGCTGGTGAGCAACACCGTTTGCCGTCAATTTCTCCAGGCGAGCCTTTGGAATCAACAAGGTTGGCGAAATAAATTCTTGAGTAAATCGCAAATAATTACAATACCACTCAATTTGTCCAATAGTATTGAACGAGATTCATAACATTTTGGCAGAGTATTTGAATGCAATATATATCTTTAATTTTATGCACAATTTAGTTACTTTGCCAAGATATTGAATTCTTTCGGTTCATGGATTAGCTTTGTCAAAACGTTTTGTAAGATAGTAATTGCATCACCCATTTCTTTGGCCTGTATCTTTTCCATGAATTGCTGTTTCTTTAAATGATACAATGCGGTCAACTAAATTATTCTTTTCATACTTTACCTCATAATCACAATCATGTCTAATTAACTTTGGCAATATATTGCCAGCGCAATCCCAATCACCACTCAAAAGGGCCTTTTTGAACTTTGATACAAGGTCTGGCTCCATTGCAATTCCAGACTCTCGCTCCAACAAACGTTTAGAATTTCTGTTAAAATATACGTGCTATAGTTGTACTTGTATCCATGTTCTTCCATCCATTGCAAAACCAACCGAGTCATTTCAATTTCCTTTGGTGTTATCCCATCAACAAAGTCATGCTCTTGAACCATGATCTTCTTTTTTGGTTTCTCCAGGTCCAAATTAAACTTTGCGTTATCCATTAACCCTTTCGTGAAATAAGCTTTCCTCTCCTATTTTTGCCTTTACGTGGAAGTTGTCATGAAACTTTCTACTCATTCTTAAGCGTATGATTAGATTAATGATTTAATTATTGTTCACAAAAAATTGGTTCTTTTCATGCCAAATTCCAAAATACATTGTATTGTTTATCATATTATGTATGGTTTTTCATAATATCATATTAAATTACTGTTTAAAATTTTATTATTGAAACATTAGCTTACAAAAATCTATGAATTGTGATAACAGACTTAACAGGGGTCTTGATGTATCAATGCAGAAAATTTGGATTTCTATCCCATTACAATAAGATAAAAACACATTTTAGTACATTTGTCATACCACAGGGCCAATCCAAAAAGAAGGTTTGCCGTTTATGTAATTTTTCTGGACATGTCGCTCGAAATTGTTGGGTTTATCCACCTGAAGTAACGTGCAAATTATGCAATTTACCAAACCATGTTTTCAAAGACTGTCCACAACGACATTTAATATATGTAACGAGCAATAGTCTATTCAAATAGATTGCAAAACTTGTTTATGAAAGAGACGTCCATGATAGAATTACGCACACTTCCACTGAGATTGTCTTAAACACCGTTAGATGCTATAACTGTGGTGGCCGTGGTCATCTCATAAATGATTGCAATCGCTTTATTATAGAAAAGGAACAACGAAAAGCCTTGAATGAGAAAAGGAAGCAGAAATTAGCCGAAAATCCATCACCTATACATTGTATTATCTGCAACGAGGTTGACCATCTCGCTGCTGACTGTCAATTCAGAGTAATTTACGATTTTAGGAATGATCAAGGCTAGAAGTGACATAACCTACGATGAAGTTTTAGATATTACGGAAAAACTTTCTAGCCCTGATAATAGTGATGAATGAAATAAAATATCATTTACACTTCGTAAACTATGTTTCAAAATATGCATTTTATTAAAATTAATTAAACGAATCTTTACTCTTCAGCATTCACATTCTTGAACGACATGATTTCCTTGATAATCTATGATCATTGTAAATGTGGCTTACTTCATTCACCGCGGAAAGGCGGCCTTGTATTTTCATTACACGATATTCGCCCTTTAATGATGGCACTGAGTGTGAAGCATTGTTTACATCTAATAGCACAATTCCCTTCCTGTTTCGATATTGGTTTATTCTTGAACCATTTTTACCAATAAGGGCGCCTGTTTCTTTGTGGGATAATAAAAATCGGAGGTAAACTATCGGATCGTTCATTTCGTCAAGGCTACTTTCTTTTACACAAGAACATTGGGATTTGGTGGATGTTGGCGCGTGAAAAGAATTCTGAAATCGAGGCTGTACGGTAACTCTGTCTTGTTTTATTCGATTCAAGACTTTCTGGGAACAAAAGGATGTTGATGGGTGAACGGTGCTTTTAGGCACATCATTTTTAGGATCCACAGTCTTCATTGATATTGGATAGGTCTGCGCGTCACTTCCGTCATTGCAAGGTATAGATTCCCACGAATTAAGGCTGGGCTTCTTTAGTGGAACAACTTTTTCTGGTTCACGAATAGTATGTGCTCCTGGTACTTCTGGTATATTCCAGCCTTCATTTAACCATGAATCTAGTCTTTTGGCTTCGTTTGAAATAGGGCTGTCGGTATCAGGCGGAAACCAGGAATCAAGGGATGTTGAGGAAGAAGACGTATAAACTTGGGCACTATTAGAGCTTTCTTCGTTCAGGGATAGAGTATGAATTGAGGGAAGGTAACCTGGGGGTGGGTTGTTCGGTCGGAGAAGTGACGCAAATCGCTGCATGCTGGTATGCGCAGTGGCTTAGTCGTTGTTTTTCATAAACAATGCCAAGGGTATTTTATGTTACGAATGAATAAAGGAGCGTTTTATTTTTTCAATATTCTTAAGTGTGGCATGTAAGCTATTAAATTACGTGCTCTTTTGATACCTATTCATGAAGAGATTAAAAACACACGACTAATTATTAAATATTTTTCCATTAAACTGTTTAGTAGACTGTTGTCTGTTATACAATTCTTATACTGCATTGTGAATCACAAATTTACATTTCACAACGAAAAAGGATTATGCATATCGGATTTCTTGAACATGAACAAAAATATTCGTCTCAAAATTTTAATTTAAACTTAGAAATCATATGATGTAAAGGTGGAACGAAAAGAAGTAGAAAGTCAAATTTAGTAATTATATGAAAAGAAAGTTGGCGGATGAAAACGGCATAGAAAATCAAATTCAGTGCCCCTACTTGGGTACTATAGACAGAAAAAATCTAGATTTTGATCACGAAAGAATATGCAGTGTGACTTTGTCAAATACCAACATATACATTTGCTTGGTGTGTGGAAAATACTTGCAGGGCAAAAGCTCCAAGTCACAGGCGTACTTCCACTGTGTCAATGAAGACCACCATGTTTTTGCTCATTTAGAATCTAAACGAATTTTCTGCTTACCTGATGGATACGAGGTTCAAGAACCATCATTGGAGGATATCAAAGTAAAGGAAAAAGTTGTTTAAAAAAGTATAACATTTTGCCTCAATATACTAAAGAAGATTTTGTTTTGTTCGACAGGAAGTGTTTCGATCTACAACGAAAGGAATATGTCCCTGGGTGCCTTGGTATAAATAACATAAAGGCGAATGACTATGTTAACGTTGTTATACACGCGCTTTCACATGTCCAAGCGTTTCGAAATGAAATGCTGCTAGGGAAGTTTTCGAAGCGGTTAACTTCAAACGTTTCGGATCTCATAAAAAAGCTTTGGAACCCAAAGGCATTTAGAGCCAATGTAAGTCCTCACGAACTGATGGCGGTACAAATTTATGCGATATTGTAAAAGACTATTGCCGATGCAAGTGAAATGAAATTTCATTCCACTAAGCAATCTGATCCAATGGACTTCTTGACTTGGTTGCTGAATTCTATGCATCGAGAGCTCAAAAAGAAAAATAATTCGAGTAAAAAGATTAGCGAATCGCGAAAATAGTAATTCATGAATGCTTTCGTGGCTTTGTCAAAGTTGATTCTCAGCCTATTCAACCTGATTTGGTCGATGACGCAACATTTGTTGAAAATAGTTGTGTCTCTCCTTTCCTATATCTTTCGTTGGATTTACCTCCAACACCATTATACAGAGACGAAAATGAAGAGAATATTATACCTCAAGTCTCTTTGGCTTTGCTGCTTGAAAAATTCAATGGCACTCAAGTAACTGAGATTGGAAATTTCAGAAAAACATATACTATTCTAGAGTCACCGGACTATTTAATTTTCCATTTTAAAAGGTTCATCAAAAATAATTGGAGCAATGAAAGAAACCCCACGATTGTGAATTATTCAGTCGATTCACTGGGCTTGCCAGTTAATGGCGAGATTGTCAATTATAGGCTCTCTGTTAATATCGCTCACGATGATGGTTGTTTCAAAGTTCACGTTTTTAATGAGGTAACATGCTTGAAATTATAGTGAATAGGAAACAAAAAATTGGTACTTGATGCAGGATTTGGCTGTTAGAGAAATTGCACCAGAAATGATTTTCTTGTCTGAATCTTATATTCAGATTTGGAAGAAAATAAAACATTAATTTTTCGCTTTATTCTTTGATTTTAAAGATTTTCGAGTTCTCTTTGTAAGAATTGTTTGATTTCAAGCAAAACCTCTCCTTTAACATTCTCTGGAATTGATGCTACTTTAAATTAGTCTGTATTCATACATCTGGCATAAGGCAACATCTCCTGAATTAAACTCTCGATATTAACGTTAGTAACTCCATTTTTGCGCTTTATTTCATCTATTATTAAACAAAATACTCAAAACCTCTGCAGTGTGCTTTCAAGTTATCTATCCACCCGGTTTCCATTAATCTCTGCTGCAATAGAACCTTCAATCTAGAAATCTAAATTATTTCGCTTATACTTGTCTCTAGTCCCACTTGAAGAAAGTTTTTGCTCCATGTTTTGCTTCAGCGACTCCATTAAAATATCCGAAAAATCTTAGACAAAAAGTTGAATGAATCAATCAAAGATAAATCAAAAGAAAAGAAATAATAAACAATAAAATAACTGAAGTCTCATTCATTTGTTTACATTTATATTGCATGTCTGTTTTCATAAACAGGATCAACGATCCAGTAGCATTTTCCATAGGGTTGCTTCTATCAAAAACGATTGTCGGGTCTAGAAAACCACAAGAAGACACAGAAGTAAATTTAAATGAAGAAGAGGACATAAAAAAGGACGTCGCTGATGGAAATGTTCCATACAAAATTACTGGGACAGTTGTGGAGAAGCACAACGAAGATGATTTTTGCGAAAGAAAGGAGTTCATGCCACCCACAAACTTTAAAATTCTCAAAGTACCATGAATGAATTGATTTTGAGAAATAGGAGCCCACAGATGCTAGTTTAAAAGACGTTCTCATGGAATCCGATGTAATTGTATACGACATCATGCAAAATCTTGATGAATGTCAATTTGCAATCGACTGTAAGACCTTTTTTCGTTAAATCAACAGTTCTCAATGAAAACAAGGATCTTTTTAAAGAGCGACCAAAAATCTTTATTTGTATCTCTTCTGTAATAACTTGGGCCAAAACTAAAATTGACGCTGAAGAGGTTGATGCAATTTTGGCTGAAGAAGATTTCAGAAAACGCAAAGCACATCCCAATTTCAAAGATCATTTGAATTTGGAGAAAAATATTTCAAGGTGTGGAAAGAAAGGACCGCTTAAGACATATGTAATTGCGCCAGGTTTAATATATCATGGTGGAGATAGCATCCTCCATTCATTTTTTAAGGTTAAACCATAAAATTTCGTTATTGCAGAGAGCTTGGCATACCGTTGAACCATTAAAGTGCTATGGAGAAGGAACAAACTTCATACCGATGATATATCTTCAAGATTTGGTGCAAATCGTCTTGGAAGTTATAGAAACCAAACCCGCTTCACATTACGTGGTTGCTGTCGATGATTCAAAGATAACTCTCCTTGAAATATTGCAAGTAAAATAATTAATTAGTATAAAATGGCAATAGCGGATAATTTGGGGAATGGGACTGTGAATGTCACACCAAAAGAAGAAGCATTATTAGAAAAGCACTTCGAGCAAAAAGACTATGATATGTTGATGATGAATTTAAAAATTGACGCTGGGGTAATAAAGGAAATGAGTTTAGATTGGAAATTTGAAGTATTTTTGTGAATATAGTTTAACTAGAATGGTTTTGTTGAAAATGTTGGCCAACTAATTAAAGAGTATAAAACACATTGGAATTTATGGCCAGTAAAGATTTTCATTCACGGACCGCCATGCAGCGGGAAAACAAAATTTTCAAAGTTGCTGTCTCTTGAATACAAAATTAATTATTTAAACATCGATGAAGTGGTCAAAGAACATGTATCGAATCTTGTAACTATTAATCGTCATGTAAAATAGGAAAAGAAAGTAACTAGTCCTCCAAAAGATGGTATTGATGGTGCGGATGATCAAAGGGATGCAGCTAGAGAGGAGCTGGAGGAATATAAAAACGCATTAATTAAAAATGATCAGAAAATACCCTCGGAATATTTAGTAAAATTTATCAAACAGAAGCTGTATTCGCCTTCCGTAAAGAATCAAGGGTATGTTCTTGATGGGTTTCCAACCACAAATGAAGAAGCTAGCCTTCTTTTTCAAGGCACATTCGATGAAGAGGAGAATAAAGAAGAATCAAATGTTCCCCAATATGACAAACTATCTTGCCCAGAACATGTCATTCATCTGGATGCCACAGATGACTATGTCAAAAAGAACGCTATGAATCAAGGAGCATCATTAGAAGAGCGTAAATTTTTATTTTTTATGAAAAAAGATGTGAACTCAAGCCTTGAAAAATATCGTCTTAATAACACAGACGAAACCACTCTATTGAACTTTTTCGATGAAAGAGAAATTGCAGTGTTGAACGTTGAAATGAGTAAATATGGGTCCGATACTGACATTTTTAACGCCTTAAAAAAGTTTATTGGAAAAGCTCACAATTATGGGCCCACTTTAGATGAAATTATTGAAATAAGGCGAAAAGAGGAAGAAGAAAAAGTAAACACTTTTATAGCCTTCAAAATAGTCTAAGATGGAAGAAGAAGCAAAGAAACACAAAGAAAAGTTAGAAAAAGAAGAGAATGAACGACAATCAAAGGCAGTTGCTGAATGGAATTCAAGGCTAGAAGACATAAGAAGGCAAGAAAAAGAAGTCTTGGAGGCACAATCAGTTCCTCTTAGGCATTATCTGATGAAAAATGTTATGCCCACCCTTACTTCAGCCTTGATTGAGGTTTGCAAGGTAAGACCGGAGGATCCTGTAGATTTTTTGGTAAAAACACACAATAAGGTTAAAAGGCGGACTATCTTTTCAAAGTTAATCCAAGTAATTCCATTTAAAGAAAATACTAGCAATAAAGATGGTTTAATCAAAATTTAGCAAACTATTTAAAAGATTCTCAGATGTAGAAGTCGTAAGAGATTCAACATTCGAAGTTTCGGGTTTGTCGATTTCATTGACATTATTTACCCCTGCAATCCGTCTTAATGTTGATTTTGCCTCCAGGACTTGGAAAAAGTTTTGCTCCATGACAGTTAATCCCTTTTCATTAAATTCTTCCTTTTCATGCATTTTTTCATTGGATGTCACATTTGTACAAAATGTATTTGTGTAATTAATGACTTCATCATGGAGTTCAATTTTAAATATAGAGTTGAATACCATTCTACAATCCGTGTCAGTAATTAGCTCGAATTATTTCTCCACCATTAAATTACCTTTCTATTCTTCTTATCACTCCTGATAGACACTTTTTGAAAATCCAAAACGAACAAGTCCCCATTTGAAAACAGGCGTGGATTATTAATGTGCCAACGATAATCAACAGCTTTATCCCGTAAAGAAAAGGCTTCATACATGAAAAACGGTATTTCAGAGCCTTCCACGTATAGGTCATGCAAAATAGGCCCACCGATTGATGATCGTACAGTGTAATGCATTTTTGCTTTTTCAGAGTAAAAATCGATAAAAAATGTTTTCCACTTGTCTAGCTGATTATTCTATGCAATAAAATGCCATTATTTTACAATCGTTAGAATCTTTAATTCCTCAATATATTCCATCAATCTTATCCAGAATGGATTATTCTCTTCACAAATCAAGGAACGAAAATCTTCTTCACTCATCTCGTATGGGCTCGGTAGTTGTTCTTGTGGCTTACAGTCATTGTTACGTTGGACTTAGTAAACAAACAAAGTTTTATTTCCAAATATTACATGTGTGTTAGTCACACTTTTTTGAATCGTATTAGCTCTAGCTTTCTTGAATTCTTGAGTATTACCTGCATCACATTCATTACAACATCCCACATTCTGGTATTAATCACAGACCATAAAGATAATCAAACAATATTGATAATCATGCTTAACATAGTAAAGTATTTGTGGGATTAATACATGCTTTTTTACATTGCTACTGTTGGACTACTAGGTTCCGCGGCTTTAATGGTCTATGTTGATACCATTGACCCAATGACAATCTTGACGTCTGCCCTTCCTACCTATTTTGAGAAAGTCAAAGGGAATTATTATTGCTCTATTTGTCAATCTTTTGTGTACAAATAACTTTAAATATTTCTAGTTCAAATAATAAAACAAAGCATTGCAAAAAATGCAAAAAATGCATTCTAGGATTTGATCATCATTGTATTTGGTTGAATATTTGTGTTGGAAAAAGAAATTATTGGTAGCAATTTCATGAATACCAAATTAGGTGTTTCATTTCAATGATATGTTTTCTCTCATTGTTTTGCGGGTTCAGTTTGGTATTAACAATAATAGAATACAATATAGATCACGTTGATGCTCTTTGGTTCAGTATATTGCTTTTTGGTTATATTTTCTAGTTTTCATGATAATTCGAATTGTAATTGACACATCCGGAATCTTTTTTGGTCTATATTTAACTTTTTTTCATATATATCTTTGTAATCTGTATATTTTCAACTAAAAGACTGGAATGAACTAACAACTTTTGAGTATATAAAGAGAAAGAAGATGTTATCCAATAAGATTAAGCCTTTAGAATAAACTTTCATTTAAAGGTTATTAGTTTTATTTTAAATCAAAATTTTAATCAATTACATGGGTTTGCAGTTTTACGAATTTGAGTTAAGCGATTGGCAGTACAGTGCATATTTTTTCCTTTCAAGATTTAAAAACTCCAGCTTCTTATTCCAACTATGCATTATCAATGATGACGGAGTTTCTATAGATGACTCTTCTGGACATTTTTGAATATGTTCGTAAATTTCTTCTTGAATTTTTAGCATCTTATCTTTAACGAAACTTTTTTGCTGATCCTATTGTTTATAGTTAAAATGCTTGGTTTACTGGATTAAAGCGAGTCGGATGTGACGGCATCACGGGTAAAAAGTACTCGCTAGCTACAGACCCAAGAGCTGCTGGAAGGGGTGGAGCAGAATGCAAGGCGGCCATGTAATTAAGGTAATTAATCCAAGATTTCATGCTATGCTCACTTTCGGTCTGAAAAAAAAATACCGCGCCATTTATGAGAGTTAAAGCAAAAACATTTGTCTTATTTTTGTATTCTTGTAGAAATTCTGTAAATGAATGCCTTATATGAACTTTCTCTACGAATTTTTGTTCTTTCAGAGAGACTGACAAGGGTTTATAGAAGTACAATTCGGAACCGCGAAGAACAGCGTAAAAGGTTTTCCATGACCTGTTTGTCGCTCTCTTTTTATGTGCCTCTAAAACATATTTTCTAAGCAAAAGTCCTTCCATTATTAAAGGCTGGTCTTCTCCGTCCATAGAGAGTGACGTAGTGGCGATAAAGCTATTAACTGACGACGCCTATATGCATTCGGAATTGTTTTATACCTTTAAAGATGATTTTCTGACGAGCGAACGGCTTATTTGACTTGAAATATCGTTAGGAACTTGAAATTTGTTAGATTTCACCGAATTGTACATTTCCTGTAAAAAATTGAATTTTAACAAATACTTTTAATACTTGTTGAGGAATACTATTTTTGCCCAAAGCATGAGTACAATTTATGACAAAATCATTCCTACTCATTTTCCTCGTATTATTATTGTTGTGTAGATCCGTATTGAGCATTACTAGCGCATTAGTTATAATTACTACGACATCTTTATTAAATATCCGCCGTAGATTACCTTCATTTTCATAGTTCGATGAGTTTTGAGAGTAAAAGTGTATTGAAAATTGAGTTAAAATTCTCTCCAATTGTTGTCCTTCACCGGTCAAGTAGAATGATTTTGTAAATTCCCTAACATAAAATTTGTTTTCAAATACCTTAACGCTTCATCTAACCTTAATCCAGTAAAGTCATACAATTTCATATATTCCTCTAAGCATTTTTGATTTTTTTCTCCTCTTTTTTATATTTAAGTAAATTTGTACCTGCAACTTAAAAAATTTGTAATGTCTTGCTTGTAATAGTTTTCGGTTTTCAACTTTATTGCAATTTCTTTGGGGGTGAGATTCTCGTCTTCAAATTCTAATGCAAGTGGGGTAATGCTACCATTTTCATGATCATTGTTATCATTTTCTCCGCTTTCATGCTGTTTTTAATATATAGATATATTACCTTTCTTTGTGTTCGTTGAAAAACTGCTCTAAGGTCTGGTAAACTTTCTGATACAGATAAATTAATTTTCCGGTTATTTCCAGTAAGAATATCATGGAGAATAGAGAATGTTTTCGCCGACATTGGGAAATGAAGGAGCACGTGGCTGAGCCATCCAGTCTATTTCGAAAGAATCAAACTACATCACAAGGATTTATGTGTCAAATAAAGATTTCTATTGTATAGTTTGTGTGACAATTGTCTTCATTAATTTTTTGAAATTCCATTTTCATGTTAATTTACATTTTTCCATGGTTAACTATTTTTGTCATTTTGGTGTCGTTTAAAAACTACATAACGAACCTATCAGACATTGACAAATGTGAAATGTCGTTTATGAGACCCACCTACATTAAAGTTGAAATTACTTCAGCTTATGCCTTAAAGTATTCGTTGTACATGTACAAGGAGCAGACAGATAGTTACCATTTAGTAATCAAGAATATAATAATACATTAGAAAAAGGGAATTCCGATTTTGTTTATTCCCGGAAATGCTGGAAGTTACAAGCAGATGAGGTCGTTGGCATCAGAAGTAATACTAAATAACAAGGTATATAGGCCTTTTATCAGGACAGTACATTTGACTTTTACGGTGTTGATACAAATGAAGAACTTTCTGCTTTTCATGGTAGGTCTCTCATAGATCAGGCAGATTACTTAAATGACGTGATCAAAAATCTCGAAGAATTTTACAGTGAAAAATTTATTATTATCGGTATTCAACATCTAGTAATGTATATAGGGCACTCAATGGGAGGAGTTGTCGCAAGAATGCTATTTTCTTTACCATCTTATAAGCCCGGGTCTGTTGGATTAGTATTAACGTTATCAACACCACATACCCATCCTCGAGCACCACTTGAATATGAATCATATCTCATTTATAATATAATCAACGGAAGAAAATATCACATAAATGACGCTGCTGTCATTTCTGTTGCAAATGGAATGAGAGACACGATGATTGATTCAGAGTCTTCAATTATCGGGTCTGAATTTGGAAATACTTATTTTTTAAGTGAAATCCCGTTTGTTTGGACTTCATGTGGGCACCAAGAAATAGTATGGTGCCATCAATTTGTGAGATTCACAATTCTTATTTTAAAGAAAATCGATTTAAGATACAAAGGCATGATTTATTCTTTATTTAAGTACCATTGGGGTAATAAAGAAGTCACTATGACCTTCGATAAGCAACCAGTAAAACACGAATATGAAAGGCGTGAATTATCCTTGAACAAAGTGGAAGAAAAAACTAACATTATTCTTCCTGGAATCAAATACGAAATTTTAACAAATTTGATGATTAAACGTGATTTTGACGTAGCTCTGTGCAGGACTGGAGATGTTGACTGCACAGTAGAGTCTCACCACCTCTCACTTACTTTCTTGCCGCTTCATAGCCTTAATGATCCACAAAATTCAAAAGTTACCTTCAACCCACACATGACCTATATATCGGCAAGACATAATGTTAATCTTGACTCAACGTTGATATTATTTGGGAAAAATGCGTCAAATGAAATCAGTTTGAGCGAATTGTATTATGGCATGAAAGTACATTGGTCTGAATTTACATGGTATGAGACAAATTCAAAATTTTTCTTTGCCCGCCAAAAAACAAATTCTCCGTCCCTGCCTCTCAAGGATTTTCAAAACGCAACTCTTAAAAATCATATTTCTTATAATTTAATTCTTGAAAATCAATGCCATAACTTGAATGCAATCAAGCTGTACGTGCAAAATCCCAACAAGTGTATCTTTACTATGCGCATTACTTGTAACGAGTCTCGGTATTTCGCAAACGAAGAGTTAATATTTTTTCACCCCCTTCTAGCCAGCCTGGACGGCCATATTCAATTGACTTTTTATGGAAATCCCGATTGCGAGTATAGCCTTTGGTACCAAAAGGATTACTTTAGTATAGTTTCTCAAATTTGTAAAAGATACTCGTTTACTTTGGTTGTCTTTCCTTTTGTTTTTGGATTGGTTTGCGTATTGCTGGACAAGTATGCAGACTCCAGCCTAGGATTACTCCATGCCGGGTTTTATGTTTCTATTCAAATAATAATCATTAATTCTATTAAAAACTATGTATCACCTGAAAGTGATTTCCTATTTGGTGCTAATGTTCCATTTATGCTTTCTTGTATTCTCTGTTTCGTGTGTGTAGGATTATCCTTGGCTGTAATGCAAATTATTCAATTTATATCCAAAATATCTCATTATATTAAAAAATTGAAAGTTTTTAAAAGTAGACACACGATTTCGATGATTGTTCAATTCGCCGTTGCATTTCTTGCTCCCTATCAATATTCAATTGTGTTATCGTATCTGGGATTCTTATTTGCACCGATTCCTTTTGAAAAAGTAATTAATGAAGTTGAAATTTTTAGACGGGACACGCGAATATTTTTCTATATTTATTCACATTTGTGGCATTATTAAATGGCGTTGTTCTTTCCGTTTGGATTAGGAACTTGTCAGCATCATGGATATCATTCCATGACCACAAACCAATGTTTTCACTTGTTTTCATAGGACTTTGCCATATAATGAGGAAGTCTCAAAGGTAAGCTAGGCCAAAGGCTCTTCATAAAGATTCTCAAAAGCAAACAAAATTCTAATTATGATATTTTCTGTTTTAATTACATTTTTTGGCATTAGAAAAATATACATGATTTTTTATTGCGTTTACTACATTGGAATAGTAGTAATCATTGAAACTGTATTCAAACTTATTAAATCGAAATATCTATAGACTATAAATAAAAAACATAAAATTTCAATCGTTGTCTTTTATTCTTGTTTTTACAGGAAATTCCAAAATGCAAAAATTCCTCCTCGAGCAGCATTTTGGAAAAGAAGTCGCGTCCTTGAATACTTTCTCAAAGGATAAATACATTTTTATGGTGCCTTTATTTCAACATGAGTTACTAAATATGGACTTTAGCTGGAATACTGAAAGGTGTTTGCAAAGGGTTCGTATACCTTTGTATTTATCTATAGTCAGAAAAATATTTGGTAATGAAGTAAATATAAAATTTAGTAATTAAAGGAATATAAGCTGCTTTTGAATGTTTTTGTAAACCACAGGGTTCCTCTTGCCAAAGTGGAAGATGATAAAAATGCACTTGAGAGATTACTTAAAACTGGAATTCTTAAAATTTTTACAGCAAAATTGGATCTTGATGATGACAGGGAGGATTTGAAAGAGGAATTATCCAAGAAGAGAAGTTTGGAGAATGCAGACGATCGAATTACCAAGAAGGGAGTGGGCGTGGTATTAGAGAATGTAGAATATGTTGCAGTTGAATATTCCTGCTTAGATGATTATGTTTTTCTCGAAGAATTAGTAAAGTCAGTTGAAGAGAGACTCAGCGACATGGGCTTAATGAGATCCATTGTAAATCTACTGTACTCAAAAGGATCCATCGGAAGTAACAATTCTTCGATAACTAGATCAAGGAAGTATATCTTATGACCAAATCCGAGTGCATTGTAAGAACGAAAAGCAGTTCAAGTTGGTTGACAAACTTGAAGATCTTCTTGCCCATCTTTGCCATGAAAACACACCTTTTTTAAAAATGATTGATCGCAGCGGGGGTGGAGTCTATATAATAAATGTAACATTCGGGCAAGAATATCTCAAAAAGAAATTTGCCCTTGGTGTCATAAATAGCAAATTCGATTCGTTATCGGTTCGAATGATAAGGGTTTTGCTTGATAAGGGCTACCTTGAAGAGAAACAAGTAATTTTCCAAAATATGCGCCACTTAGGTATCGAAATATTCGATGATGCCAAATAAAGACGTACGAGAAAGACTATACAAATTATTAAAACATAATTATGTTCATTTACAAGAAGTACCTAAAACGCCTGAAAGAGTTATAAATAAAATGTTTTTTCTCTGGGGTTGTGACCTCCCCAAGCTTTACCAAGCTATTTCAAAAGAATGCGCCAATGGTATCGCTAAACTAAAGCAAAAGTTGCTCTCTGAATTGAAATTGCACGATGCTTTAATTCAAAAGCTGGAGCGCAAAGATGTCCAATACAACTCTTTGCTTCTTCATAGCTCCGAACAAGAAATGTGGAAAAAATTGAAAAAAACTCTCAATCATTTAGAAATTTCCTCTATAGAGTTGGAAAAGATGAGACTTATTTTCAATTTGCGATAATAATTAATAAACAGGCGGGCTTTCTATTGTTATATAATAAAGTTTGCATTTTAATTAATCAAAAAAATATCAATTGTAAATTTTGGAAGAAAATAGTCATTGATCTATTGATACAGTTTGGGTCGCCATTAATATATACAATCAAACAACCTACCAGGGTATTAATCTTTTTTCTATGAGATCTTTAAACTACGTTCCCGTTACGTCGATATTTTTTCTTTCAAAGGTCTACTTTGAGCAACTGTTATTTGGTTTAGCTTGTTTCATTTTTGGATCCATCGTGTTCGACTTGTTACATCATCTAATTCACATTCTTCATTCGTCACAGATAAAACAACTTCGCCGGTTGGCTTTCGCGCATAACGTCCATCATTGGTTTTACAACAGGAGGCTATCATTCAACGACAAATTCAAAGATTTTAACTTTAAATTTGGACTTACATTTGATGCTATCTGCCAAATTTTCGGCCAGATGATATTTTTTTGGATATTTAAGGATCTTTTATGGGACTCCACATTCATAATAGTAATTTGTTTTGTCATTTTGAAAACCGTTGTTAATGGTATTAATGGTGGCGAGGATTCGAATCATCAGAAAGATAAGAAGATTAGAGTGGATAATAATTGGTTTTTTGTGGACTTTAACTATCACGGTTTGCACCATATATTTCCTGATAGATATTTCAGCTCATTTGTAAAGCTGTATGATTATGTTGTCGGGACTGCTATATGCCTTAGGCATAAGAAAGTTGGAATAGTTAGTCCTTGCTCGGAATTCGAGAGTCTAATTTTGCAAAAGTTAAACGCTATTGAAAGATTATCATCTGACATCGTAATGTTTAACAGCGAAGATAACGTCAAGGATTTTTCGTCCTTAAAAGGCATAGATGTTCTTATTTTAAGTGACAGTGAAAAAGCAAACGAATACACAGAGTATTTCTTGAAAGAAAACAGCGGAAGACTTTACCCGCCCGATATTTGGTATTTCCAAGATATTAATAAAAAGGGAAATAAAACTCTAGCACAAAGAGATGATTGTGTATATCGAAAAATACTGACTGACAAAACCTCTAGTGAATATCTGGACAGATTTGTGTTTCTTTTACAACGTGATTTTAGGGTATTGCCGATGATTTCAGTTTCCTCGTATATAGTTTATTTACTAAGTTTATTTACTTACAGCACAGAAAAAGATTACAAGTTTTGACTTAATAAATAATTTTAATTAAAAAATGGGGAGTAACAATCAATTCAATGCGTCACTCTTCTGTATTAATCTTCCTCCATGATTATTAATGCTAAGTATAATGCGACAATCTGCAGTATTTCGTGACTATTGTCTTTTTATTGCCCCTCAATCGCTTTTGTTATCCACCAGGATTTTTCCTGAATGGAACCCAAAGACAGCGAAATATTCCCAGACCACAATGAAAATGATACTGTGAATTCTTCTGTCTCAAATAATTCTACTCCTCGGCCCTTTAGTCCCAGTAGGGGTCATAATGATGTTTCTTCGTTCTTTGATGGCAGCGTTGGTCTTAAAAGATCTGTGTCACAGCATTTATTGGATATGTTCAAAAAGACAGAAAAAGACCAAGACGTCCATGAACAAGGGACTTTGGGACTGGAGCAGTCCCCTTCTTCACCCATTAAAAGGGATTTTAACGCGTTTTTTCAAGATAATTCAAATGTTATAAATACAAATACAAAAAAGATGACCTTTGAAAATTTTATATCCATTTTGAACTCTCCTGGATCTATTATGATTGCACGATACATTAAGTCGTAATGAATTCAATTCTTTGTGATTTAGGTTACTCAGAGAATTTTATCGAAGAAATTTAAGCGTTGATGAGCAAAAGCATGTTCTTAAACAATTTTTAGACGTACATAGTTCTGTTTAAGTTTCTAGTTTATCTGGGGTAAAATGGACGAACAACCTTGCTGGAATACAGATGAGATACTAGTCGACCAATCTAAAGATTATGTCGAAAAACTTGTAGTTTCCAAAATATATTCGCGGTAATTACGAAATTTAACCATGATTAGAGTATTCTCTCCTCTACGAAGCCAGGATTCTTTACAAGATGAACAAATATATAGGAAAGTGTATATTCATCAATGGATTGATTTTAAACATTTAGATATAAATTATATATGTGACGAAAAAGAATGTCAAATTGCATGTCAAGGTATTTATCTTACGTCGTGTCATTCTTAGAATTGCAAAAAATGGAACTATATCATGCACCAAAGGATAAGTTAACTTGTCTGCTTAATTGCTGCAAAATTATTTATGGTAAATGGATATCGTATTTTATTTATGAAATAATAAAACGTTACAGCATTTCATCTGGGGCTGATGATTTCATGCCAATGTTAATATATATTGTCATAAAAGGAAATCCCCCTAAAATAGTTTCGAATATCAATTTTATTTCAAGATTTAGACATCCATCCAGGCTGATTGAAGAGAACGCCTATTATTTAACAACCATGAAAGGAGCCATTGAATTTATCGAAAAGATAAATTTTCACTCCTTTTCAAATCTTACAGAAGATATTTATAAAGAGTAAAATATTTTTTTAAGCTTCAATAAAGTAATGTGAGCGTGTTTGAAGAAATTTATCACGCAGAATTGAAGGAGCGTCAAATGCATCAATTGTCGCGATCAAATTCAATCAATTCCAACCTTTCCTTAAAAGATAAATCAGTTTCACCAAAAGGAGCGTTTAGTCAAATTCTTGAAAAATCGAAAAACTTCTTCTCCAAACTTTTGGAAGATGATGATGATTACCTGCCCATTGATGAAACTAAATCAAGAAAGTCACCGGAAGTGGATGAGAAAAAGTCTGTTACACCTGATGAATTAGACTTTGAGCTTCAATTAGCATTGGCCTTGTCAATATCTGAAAATGAACAAAGGCTTACAGAGGGCAACGCAGATGTTTCATTACTTGATACCCCGAACTCAGAAATAAATTATAATGTTATGGATTAAAATAGTTTTGCAATCCTTTTTATTTTAGCAACATCCTGATTTTCCAGCAACATTTGCTTGACTATACAGAGTTTGACTGTTGACGGGACCGATCTTTATTCCATGAGACTAAATATAAGTTAAAACGCTATTTACTTCGTTTGAAATATCGATGGAACCGCTTTGAATTTTATCGTAGATTAATCTGCTTGTTTGTGAAAAAGCTTCCTTTCATTTAACAATATAACTCTTTACTTCAACATTAGATGCCGTTCTAGCCGAAGTTTCCGTAAATACCAATCCAAATTGTTCTGCAAAACGCATTCCTTCTTCTCTGGAAACAGCTCGTTTAGATTCAAGATCTGCCTTATTTCCAATGAGCATTATCGTCATATCAGTAGAGGAATACTTGCGTGCATCCTCAAGCCATGATTGCAAGTGATCAAAGGTTTCCCTCCTGAACATCTTAAAAGTTAAATTTATGTACCTTGTAATATCATAAACTAGCATAGCTCCTGCTGCCCCACGATAGTACGACCTGGTAATAGAACGAAAGCTCTCTTGGCCGGCTGTATCCCAGATTTGCAGCTTTATTTGCTTATTGTCTACTTGGATCATTCTAGAACCGAATTCAACCCCAATAGTTAGTTCATGATCCGGCTGAAAACGCCGATCTGTAAATTGCAGCAATAAACAGGATTTTCCAACACCTCTTGCTTTAACTTAAATTCTTATTACCCGTATCTCCAATTATAATATATTTAAAAAGATAAGCATACGAAGTCATAATTTTGAAATTTCAAATGTTTATTTTACATTTCTACTTTCTATTATAATCATTATGATCCCTAGAATGATTTCAATAACAATCAAGGCAATAACAATAATTTCTAAAATTTCGCCTTTGACAAGTCAAACTGCCATTTACCTTGCCGACTTGTAAGATGATCCTTTAGTACTTCTAAAAGGTCAGATATAACGGCTGTTCTTTGATTAAGCACTTCAACGCGCTGGCCTACTTCAAGATATGCCCTGGATGCTTTATATGTGGGATCCCACTTTGGCTCGGCCCAAAAAAGCTCAGGGGTGTCTAGAAATTATATGCCAAATATAAAAATACCTAAAACGTTAGACACAAGATTGACATGAATTCTCATTACAAACAATTGCCCGATCTTTTTGGTAATAGCCTTGCGAGACATCTGGACTTTTCCAGTTTCCGCCATTTGTTGAGGAATTATCTGCGTGGAATTTATTGTTTCATCAATGAGTTCTTCAAAAACAGATAACTTTACAGATTGCGCAATAGCATGAGAAATGGATAGCTTAACCATATACATATTGAATTTTAAAGTTATAATATCGTCAAATATCCTTGGTGTATTTATAGCGTCATATCTATATTTTAAAGTCTCGACTTCAATATCTTTCGTTGGTAGAGCTTCAATGCAAAATGGATCTAATTCCTTAAGGATTGAGCGTTCTTCTGATTCACTTAGGCCCCAGAAAACAATAACACCGTAATCAAATATAAATAAATCGCCTTCATCTACTTTCCCATTCATATCTTTGAATTCTGGTTTAGATTCAGGAAAAAACTCTGGCTCGGGAATAAGTCGGTCGGTTTCACTAAAGTTATCATTCATCAAAAGAGTAAAGTAAGATAAAAGTCCTGGGAAGAATGGACAATAAAGTACCTCATCAATTCGACGTGTTTGTATATCAAGAGATTTCCGTCTGCTTTCCAAAAGCTCTCTCACTTTTGTCAGGTCAATTGAACTTAAAAATGTAAAAAACGTAAATTACTTTGCTATACAGTAAGCACTCACTCTTCTAAGATGAAGAGGTTGAATTGTCTCAGAGATTTCCTTTTCCTTTTCAATGGATGGTTCAGGTTCTTCTGGAAATACAACTAATTTTTGATTTGTTTTTGTAGTTCTAGTCGGGGGCTTTAACTTTGGAGTTGATGAAGACATTTGAATTTTGGAAAGTAAAAAAATTAAAAACAAATTATTTATTGATTCAATTAATTACAAATTCCAAGTATAAGTCAATGTAAAGCTTTGGTTTATTTTGGTTCATAAAATGTAATATTTCTGGAATTTTTGCTTGTGAAGGATGTACAATGGAATAGGTTTACCCACCCCCAGAGGGTCAGGAACAAATGGATACATACAGAGAAATTTGTCACATATAAAAACTAAGCAGTCGAAAGTTAACTATGACGAACATAGTGAAGCGCCAAGACTGTATAGAAAAGTAGACCAAGGAATTTTGGAGCACCAAAGGAAACGACAAGTTGAAGTGAAGTGTATGGAATTGAGACTTGAATTGCAAGAGAAGGGAATGTATTCTGAAGAACAAATAGAAGAGTTTGTGGACGCAAGACGAAAGGAACTTCAAAAAGAGGAAATGACCCACGAAATCGATCCAAGAGAGTAATTTAACCAAATTTAATGATAAATTAGATTGTTGGATCACCAAATCCATGAGCAGACAGAAGCGAAGCAAGTTGAGGATGCCAAGTGGAAGGCTGCTTTAGGAATCAAAGATGATTTTCAAGAAGGTGCTTCATTTGATCCACAAATACAGCTTTTAAGAAAAGAAGAAAGAGAGAAAGCAAAAGCACTAGAAATAGAGCAAAGAAAGAAGGAGAGACAAGGAAGAACAATTGATACATATAGGCCCCGCTCATCGAAACATTCGCCTCCTGTAGAACGCAAGCACCGTAGATCTAGATCACGATCCAGTGTACGTTCTCGATCTGTCTCTCGTGGGCGATCTCAATCTAGGGATCGTTCTCGTTCTCGTCATAGACGTAGCTCCAATTATCGTGATCGCTCTAAATCGCCAAAAGAACGCCGTGAAAGAGGGCGTAGGGATAGTAGAGGAAGAAACGATTCAAGACGTCGTCGATCCTATTCTACCAGTTCTAGCTCATCAAGATCGTAAGGCAACAAAAATAAATCTAATAATCTATATTATATTTTTCAGTCTTTTTGATTGGATCTATCAGGAATATGTATAATGACAATAAACCCTTGCCTTTTCATTTTTCCTTATTCAAACAAACCGCGCGCTTGAAATGACGACTAAAGTAGATGAAAAGGATGACAACGATGCAAGAAAAAACACTGATAATTATTTATCCGTGCCAAAATCAGAGCAGAGTACTATCAAAAAGACAACACCGGTTAACGATGATTTTGAAGGAGAAAGGGTAAGATGAGTGATTAAAAATATATAGAATCAGAAAAAACTAAAGATTAACTTGAAAGAAAGAATTGAAGAGTTTGTAAAGTTGCATATTCCTCAGTTAAAAATACCTTTGGTAGACTTGCTTGCAAAGATTAATTCAATGCAGGAAAAAATTAAAGAAATCGTATACACATTTTATTTAAATAGATTTAGAATATTCTGGTTTCTGTAGGTGTCTATTTGAAGAGTTTTGAAGTTGATGACTGTGGAATAACTCTAGAACAATTATTGGCAGCATCCAATCTTTCGATTTCCGAATTCCTGTTTTCTTTGCAACTTGTTGACCCAGAAAAGTGTGAAAAGCTCGACAAGGAGAGTGAGAATCACACCCATCGATTTAATCAATTACAGGCTCTATTAGATGGAGAAAGTGCGGAGAAAAAGGAATTTCTTTGGATGTTATTTCTTTGTTTATCAAGTACGAGTATTTTTTAGGGTTAAAAGACGATTTACCAAACCTTTCCAGCGAAAGTGAAATTTCAGAAATAATTCAAATTTGTGCGCGTTACGAAAATCTATCAGAATGCAAAGAAAAATTTCCAATTATTTTTCCTTTAGTGGAAGAGAGATTGAAACAAGTAAAATTTATTTAGACTTGTTAGAGTACCTCTTTCTAGACAATGCCATCGCAATGACTGAAAAGACACAAATGCTTTCGTGGATTTATGAGCAGTCATTGTATGCGAGAATGAGGATTGATGCAAGAAAGTTTATAAATCCACCCTCCACGCCACCCAAGAGAGAAAGTAGCGAATGTTTTAGTGGGTTCCAAGTAAATTAAACAAAACACTAATAAAAGTCGATGCCATCCACGCCATTGAGTGCGCGTTGGATAAACAAGGCTAAAACTCACGTTTTGATTCCAGACATGGGCGGATGTCAAAATCGTATTCATGAAATCATCGACCAGGGGCAAGATTTTCCATCAATTCGCTTGGATGAATTTTTTAACCATTGTTCACCAAATCCCTCATCTTTAATATCATCTCTCGTTTATAGTGTAAAGGATAAATTAAAAGACACGCTCCCGATGGTTAACATTGCCATAAAGTTATACTTTCATTTGCTAGAGTCGATGGTATTAGCAGAGAGTGAAAGATGCGGCAAAAACAACTTTAGCGCGTGGCTCAACGATAAAACGTTTCATTGCAGCTTGTTGGCCATTTGTAGTGAGATTGTGAGATTTGTTTTTGAAGTCCAACCACTTTCAACTGCAGACATTTTTAAAGTCTGTGAAATCACTTGTATTGATTACATTGTTCTAGTTGAAATGGTTATAAAATGCGAATCGAATGTAAGAATTTATTTTCTAAATTTCCAAGTTCCCTTGGATTGTCATAAAACGATTAAAGGAGATTGAAGAACGTTCTTTGGAAAGTACGATTTGGGATGACAAATCCCCATTCTACTCTATTATGACGGCCGAAGATTTGTCAAAGGAGAATTCCTCTACTAAGAAGGCCTTGGCAGTTATCTCCCAAGTCGTGCCTGCTCTTTACGGGGAGGCCATTACGCGCCATCAGAATAATCAACAAATTGATGCCAACAAACCAACTAGAACGCAAGTAATAATGCGTTCCTTATTTTACTACTTTAGATTCTTTTTAGAAAGCTTTTTCGGCTTCTATGGCTTCGACTTCAATTCTGGACGATTGGCTTAGCTTTGGATAAGGAAGTCGTCCAGGGTGCATGGGATGTGATTATTTACATTGTGGAGAACGAATCGCGTTTAACTATTCTAAAAAATAGGCATCTAGACCAAATTTTAATCTGCATTGTTTATGGCGTCTGCAAAATCTTGAATTGTGAGAAATCCTTCAAGGAAATCCTCTGCCTTTACAAAGATCAGCCACAATTCCAGGACTCGACCTATCGATGTGTTTACATGGGACCAAATGAGCCTTCTGTTGATATTATAAGATTCTATAACACAATTTTTATTCCAACTTTAAAGCCCATCATTTATGGATTAAGGCCACAAGTAAATCTATTTTCTTTCTTCTTAGTTGGCGGGCTTTAAATCTTCTATTTCAGAATTTTCAAGAAACAACAAAATCCCTCTGTTTCGTAGTTTGGAATCTCCTCGTAGGATATCAGTCTCACACAACATTTATTTGTCCCCTATGAAGTCAAACAGAGCTCTACAATTCAATCATGCTGCTAGGGCCATTATGAGTCCTTCAGGTATGTTTAATGGCTCATCTCCTCTGCGTCAAATGACTCCAAGGACAAAGTTGCTTTATGGAAACCATGAACCAGAAATAATCAAAGCCGCCAGAAAACTCGAATTTTAAATAAATTTTATTGCGTTGGATTTGAAATCGCTCCAATTAGTGTAATGTTCTCTCCCTTTAACAATATTTTGCCTATCATAATTACTATTCATTCTTACCTATTTCTTTCCTGGAATCCCGTTTTGAATTTACTTCGACAGCGTTTATTAAAACTACGTTCATAAATTCATCGAACCCGACAATAATTCCTTCCAACTTTGTTTCTGGGTGATCATATAGCCATATTTGCACAGGTGTTTTCTATAATACAAAAATATTAATCCTTACAGTCTGTAAATATTTAAATATTAAAGTCTAATATTATAACAAACAAAAATAGCTTACAATAGGCTCTACCATAACTTTTTGTACTTTTGTAGCCATTTTAGATTTTCACTTCGCAAGGGTGGCCCTCAAGAAATCGTTAATAAAAGAATAATCACATACAACAATTTATTTATTAAACGTTTATAATTCAAATCTATACTTTTGCTGACAATACTTTATTTTTGATTTTTCTTAAACGAACAGAGGTTAATGCAACAAGTCACTGAGCATTTTGATTCTTTAAGAAGTCTAAAATTCGAGGAATTTGCACAACAAGAACAAGTATTTTCACAATACTTTAAAGATTTTTATGAAGAGTAGTTTATTGATCATGTTGTGACTTAGATATGTAATAAAAAAGAAGCCGATTCCAAACAATATTAAAGAAAAACAAAGGACCGAAGAAGCCAAAAAGAATTTGCTGGTAGCAGAAAGATCTCTCCAACTTCCTAGTCTGAATCTCAAAAAAGCAAAACAACTAGATTCTCCAAGACAATCTGTAAAGCCTAATCCATTAATATCATCACTCTTGACGAGTTCCAATTCAAAGAATTCGGATCCATTATCTAAACAGCGGGAAATAATACCTAAACAGCGAGAAATAATGATGAAACAGAATGAAGTGCCTAAAACATTAACAACACAGGAATCATCATCAATTGAAAGAGCCAAAAATATTACAACGACCTCATCTCCATTTGATTTGAATGTTTTTGAAGAAGAAATGAATGCCAAGATTAAAAGCAGCAGAGAAACATTGAAGCAAAATTTCCAAAGTTTAAGGGAGAAAATAAAGCCGCCAACTTCACCGATTTTGCAGAAAGTGACAGAAATTGAAAAAAATAATTCCAATTTGAAAACAAACGAGCCTTTTAATTCTTCGGATTCGCATTTTAAAAAGTTGGAGTCGGAACGCAATTTTATATTCAATTCGATGTCACTAGTTGATGAATCAAAAAAGAAAATCCAGAATGAAACTCTTGAAGAGCCAAAAGAAATGAAAAAGACTGAAGAAAAGAGAACTGAAGAAAAGAGAGAAATGTTTGAAAAGGCATCGACGGTGTTATCATTTTCTAAACCTATGGATATTAAAAAGAGTGAGATTTCGTTGAATAAAGACTTGAACCAGGAAATAATCAAAGCTGAAATTGTTAAAGCCAGGGTAGCGGAGGTTGAAAAGACTAGAGGGGATATTATAAGAGAAGAAACAACAAATCAAAAAAGTAGAGAACAAAATGTTGAAAAACAAATTGGACAAAAGAATATTCAATTGGCTAAAACACAACCAGCGAAACAAACGTCAATGGAAACGTTAAAGAAAGTAATTAGATTGTTTCATTTGTCATAGTTGGACTTTAAGAATATAAAATCAAAAATACCCCAACCTAGCAAGGTCAATCCCGATAAGACCAAGATTCCAGAAAAGCCAAAGCCAAAAGCAAATGTTGCATCTCTTCAAAAGAATAAAAAGGAATTGCAGTTGGAAAATGAAGATGCAAAGAGGTTGAAGATGAATATATTAGAGACCCCGGTAAAGACCAACGAAACCATTAAAATCCCAGATACGCCATTAAAGTAAAATTAGATAATAAAAATCATATAATTAGAAGTGATGAAGAGGAGGAGCGTATGGTAAAAAACGCGATTGTTCCGACATGGGCGAAGACGCCATTCCTTAAGAAGACATTGGAAACGCAGGTAACAAAAGACCCCAAGGAAATATTTGGAGTTCCCGCACCCAAAAGGGTCGACATTGGAGGTAAAATGAATTGAATAAAAGGATTGGTAGAAGTCTTTTACAACAAGGAGGAACTGAAGAAGCACAACATGTTGAAGAAGCAAACGAATAAATAAAAATAATTGGCTTAACCTTTAAACATCTGCGATATATAAATTTAAAAAATTTATTTAAACATTCGAAATTTAAACATTTGAAAGAATGAATTTATTTAACGAGATTTGCCAAAGTGAGCCTTGGACAAAAAGTCGCTGTGCTCTTGGAATGGTGAAGGAGTCAATTCAGTCTTGGCCCAAAGATCAGGGGACAAGAATGAATAAGTGTTTCCAATAGCAGCAAAGGTAGCTTTGACAAAGTTTCCGAGAGTCTTGGTAGATCCACGAGAAGTTGTATAGCAATCATCGATTCCAGCCATTTGGAGAACTTTCTTTGGGGTTGGCGCAGCAACAATTCCGGTACCACGTGGCGCAGGGACCAAACGACAGATGACAGATCCAGACTTTCCGGTGACCTTCATTGGAACTGTGTGTGGGTTTCCGAGAACAGTACCCCAGTAACCACGGCGAACAGGGATGACACTCAATTTAGCAAGAATGATAGCTCCACGAATAGCGGTTGCGACTTCCTTTGCGCACTTAACTCCCAATCCAATATGTCCATTGTAGTCTCCAACAACAACGAAAGCCTTGAAACGAGTTCTTTGTCCAGCTTGGGTTTGCTTTTGAACTGGCATAATCTTCATGACTTCATCCTTCAAGTTTGGCAAGAAAAAGTCAACGATTTGGTATTCCTTGATTGGCAAAGAGTGTTGGTAGATTTCCTCCATGCTCTTAATCTTTCCTTCCAATACCAAACGTCCAAGCTTGGTAACTGGGACCCACTTGTCCTTTTCTTCTTCCTTGCCACGACGTTGATTACGGCCTGGGCGACGGCCACGACCTCCAAATCCTCCTCTTGTTCCTTTTTGTTCAGACATAGTGATTATTCACGCCTTTAGTAAAAACCAGGGTTCAGAAAATTTTGCGTTTAAGAATTTTCGAAATTTGCCATTCCTGAATTTCAGAAAACGAAATTGATCTCTCAATTCTAACGGGGCACATTATCTTTTTAAAGTTATTTAATTTTTTGAAATTATATAAACCTTCAATACCAGCCATTGTCGAATACATACAATTTATTTAGAAGAGAGTAGCCAATTAATTTTGTTCCTATTAATAAATTTTTAAATTAGCATTTGCACTATTCTAAAGTTGTTTATCATTATAGTTTGCAGTTGTACCCTGGTGTTTCGAAATGATGAGTTTTGTGACTTCTAGCAGGCCAATCATTTCTTCCAAATTTTTTTCCAGATTATTCGCTACAAATATCCCACCAGGATTCGAGCCTCCCAAAATCGTTAAAAGGGACGGAAAACCTATTTATTTAGACATGCAAGCAACTACTCCGATGGATCCAAGAGTAGTTGACAAAATGCTACCATATATGACAAACAAATTTGGTAATCCACATTCGAGAACTCATGAATATGGCTGGGAAAGTGAAAAAGGTGTTGAAGAAGCAAGAAATGTAAATTAACCATATTATTTCAATAGAACGTCGCCGCGTTGATAAACGCCAATCCAAAAGAAATAATATTCACTTCTGGCGCCACGGAATCTAATAATATGGCAATTAAGGGTGTTCCACGTTTTTATCGCAAAACTAAAAAACATATAATTACTACACAAACAGAACATAAATGTGTTCTTGATTCTTGCAGAGTTATGCAAGAAGAAGGTTTTGATGTCACTTATTTGCCAGTGTCCTCGTCGGGCTTGGTGGATTTACAAAGGCTTCGGGACACAATTAGGCCAGATACCGCTTTGGTTTCGGTCATGGCTGTAAACAACGAAATAGGCGTTATTCAACCTATTTCAGAGATTGGCAAAATTTGTAGAGAGAAAGGAGTGTTCTTTCATACTGATGCTGCACAGGCTGTCGGAAAGATTCCAATTGACGTCAATAAATCTAACATTGACCTTTTATCTATTTCGGGACATAAAGTTTATGGCCCAAAAGGTATCGGTGCCCTGTTTGTTCGTAGAAGGCCAAGAGTCAGATTGGAGCCATTAATTTCTGGTGGAGGGCAAGAAAGAGGTCTTAGATCAGGAACAGGTACATAAATAATGGCTAAATTAATTAAGTACCAACTCCTCTTGTCGTTGGCCTTGGTGAGGCTTGTCGACTATCCCTTGCCGAAATGGATGTTGATTCAAAAAGAATTTCAGCTCTTTCTAAAAGGTTAGTTGACGGAATAATGTCGAAACTCACACACGTAAAATTTAATGGTGATTATAATCATTCCTACCCTGGTAAGTTTTAGACATTATTCCGAGTTAGGTTGCATCAATCTATCTTTTGGATACGTCGAAGGAGAGTCACTTTTAATGGCTTTAAAAGACTTTGCACTTTCTTCTGGATCTGCATGTACTTCTGCATCATTGGAACCTTCATACGTTTTAAGGGCGTTAGGCACAGAAGAAGATATGGCACATTCATCAATCAGGTTTGGTATTGGTAGATTCACTACAGAGGAAGAAATTGATATGTGTGTGAAAGCCACTGTGTACCACGTTAATAAACTTCGCGAATTGAGCCCCTTGTGGGAAATGGTGCAAGAAGGCATAGATTTGAAATCTATTGAGTGGTCGCAGCATTAATATTTAATAAATATAGTATTTTATTTTTACATGCAAAATTGATTATTGTGAAAATTCAGTGGATTTTCGTTATACAGAATTAGAGCCCCGGTATTTGTTGGACTTGAGCGATTTGATGGACTCTTTTCATCTTCCGGTTTTTCCTCGTTGTACAAATCAAAGTCCAATAACCGATGACTTGTTGAAATGTTTTTATTCAAATAATCTTCAAAGAGTGGATGAATTGTTAAAGTTTGATAATTATAACATTGGCCCAGGTCTATTGATTCTTGTGTTAGATTGTTGAATTGTTCCATGTTTTCAGCATTTACGGTCTTCATCTTTTTAATACTATGAGGTTCATCTAAGGATTCTAACTGGCGTTTAAGATTTAAATTTGAATGTCTGAGTTTTTTTAAAATTGGAATTTCATGATTATTGATATTGAAGAAATTTTCATCGGAATCTTCACTTCTTGGTCGTTTTTGCATTCCTGCGCCACTTTCCATATTGTTCTAAAGAAAATGGGCAGTGAATTTATTATATTTTCAATATTCTATACTCATCCTTAATGAATAAAGAAATTTATAAAGATATTTGAGTACTATAAGTATAATCCCGTCCCTTTCAGGAACCATCGATTTAGAAATAGACGGTGGTTCACCAATTGTTTCTTTCAAAAACTAAAAAGCTTATCAAATTTCTTTAAATTCCAGATTTGGCTTTTCAAAATTTAATTGACAAAATGATGTTTCCTTTTACGATCTACTACAACTCTATACAGTGCCAACCTGATTTACACAGAGGAATAAATTTAAGCAGAATTGTATATTATGCGACATATAGAAGAAAGGGAAGAAATAAGCCCAGTGCTAATGATGCGATAATTTATCAAAAAACTGATGTTACTCAATACAATGATGATTATTTGATGAGAGAGAAGCAAGTTTTGAACAGAAACATGAAAGACATAGAAAAAGACTGGAAATACAAAGCCTATAAATTGCAAACCATGGTAAATAATTGAATACAATAGTAGAGGATGGCAATTTTATAGATTGGATGGTGATTAGATTCCAAGGAGGACGAGGTGGTAATGGTTGCTCTTCATTTGACAATCCTCTTCGATCAGGCTTTTTCCCGGCTACGGTAATTAGAAAATCTAGCTATGAGAGGGTGGGAATGGAGGCAGAGGAGGTAGTGTCTATTTGGAAGCTTGCAGTGCTGTCCATACTTTGAAACACTTGAGGAAAAGATTATCAGCGGATGACGGTGATAGAGGTCATGGGAACGATATGAATGGACGTTGTGGTGACGACTTGATTTTGAAAGTGCCAGTTGGAACGTAATCTAATCACGATTGTATCATAGAATAATGAAAGATGTTACATCAAAGCATGTACTAGCTGATGATTTAAAGCATTTCCAAGGAACCTTTTACAATAAAAGCCCACTGGACCAATCATTTGACTTTGATGAACCCGGCAAGAAAATATTGATTTGCCGGGGAGGGGAAGGTGGCCGAGGAAATAAATTTTTAGAGGATCAAATAAATGCATTCGAGGAGGGTACAAATGGAGAGCTGCGGTATCTTAGTCTCGAGTTAAAAACAGTTGCTGATGTTGGGCTTGTGGGTCTACCGAATGCCGGAAAGGTTTGGTGATTTTACGTATTTTAGTAGAGTACATTTTTAAATGCTGTTTCTAATGCGCATCCTAAAATAGCGCCGTATCCATTTACTACATTGAATCCGTATTTGGGTTCTGTAGATTTTGCAGATCATTACAAGTTTATAATAGCGGATATACCTGGAATTATTATGGGAGCGCATTTAAATTATGGGCTTGGATTTTCTTTTCTTCGTCATATTGAGCGATGTAAAATACTCGTGTACGTTGTGGACATGTCGAAGCCTGAACCCTGGAAGGATTTCGAGATATTGCAGAATGAGTTGAGGCTTTACAAGGAAGAGTTGATTAACCGAACATCATTGATAATTGGCAATAAGATGGATCGATTAGAGAATGTTGAAGAACGAGTGAAGCAATTTGAAGAAAAGACGCAATTGAAAGTGATTCCAGTTTCATCAAAGTATTCTGAAAATGTGAAGAGTGTGACTGACTATTTGAGGAGTGTATTGAACCCTGATGAGCCAAAAGAAAAACCACTGAAGCGGGGAATTACATACAAAGTAATTGATTAGTAAATAAAATTCTTAAGTTAATATTTTGTTTTGGGTTAATGAATTTATGAATTAAGAATTATAAGATTAAGAATTATGTATCGCCTTTAATCAAATTTTATATATCAACTTTTAAATTCAACAAATTTTCAAACTTCAATTATTCTGAATCTAACACCCCTTAACCCCTCTCTCAATCTAGATACTCTCATTTAATACTTACTCTACTCTCATCTCAAACCCTATTTTTGTCAATAATTTTCCCTGACATTCTTTGTGGCTAAACTTTTTCAGCCCTTGACCCTTGCAAATGGAAAACCAAGTTCCATCGTTCAAGTTAGTTCTAGTAGGAGATGGTGGTACAGGCAAGACGACATTTGTGAAGCGTCACTTGACAGGAGAATTCGAAAAAAAGTATGTAGGTAAGATACGAGTAGGGATGAGATAGCGACATTGGGAGTTGAGGTGCATCCATTAGTTTTCCATACAAACTATGGCCCGATATGTTTTAATACGTGGGATACCGCTGGACAAGAAAAGTTTGGAGGCTTGCGTGATGGCTATTATATTTCTGGACAGTGTGGGATTATCATGTTTGATGTGACGTCGCGTATTACGTATAAGAATGTACCGAACTGGCATCGTGATTTAACGAGAGTGTGTGAGAACATTCCAATTGTTCTGTGTGGCAACAAGGTTGATATCAAAGTAAGATGAATTTTTGGCGATAAAAGGACCGTAAAGTGAAGCCAAAGAGCATAACGTTCCACCGCAAGAAGAATCTGCAATATTTTGATATTTCAGCCAAGAGTAATTATAACTTTGAGAAGCCGTTTATCTGGTTGGCGAGAAAGTTGACAGGCAATCCCAATTTGGAGTTGGTAGCGTCACCAGCGCTTGCACCACCTGAAGTAGCCGTTGATCCACAATTGATGGCGCAATACAACCAAGACTTGACGCAAGCCATGAACCAGCCACTTCCAGAAGAGGATGACGATCTTTAATAAACAAAATGTTTGAAATAATTAGTTTGAAATTAAAAAGATTTAAATTAAAATGTTTTAAAGTCTTAGCATTAATCATTAAAGTTTATTAAGTTCATTCAACCCCTACCTTACCCTTTCAACCCCTACCCTTCAACTCTTTTACTCTTTTGTCTAAAGTAGAGCTTCATTAGCTCAGAATAGATGACAACAATTATAGAGGCAATAGCTATGAGAGTGAAATTAAAACATTACCAATTTTAATCCAAGCCATTTGACTTAGCGGTGCCAGAGTAAGAAAGTCATTAACATCTATTAAAAAGATTTAATTAAACTTACAAGGTGTGTAATGACCGAATAGCAAAAGAGCGAAAGACAAGAAAACAGAAAAGATTAGCCAAGGATTAGAAAAAAAGTTTGTAGAAAAGACGGAATCATTTACCGAGCGCGACAGAAAAGTTAAAATAAGCTGAGAAACAGTTAGTAGAGCAAAAGTGTCAGAAGTTCTAATGTATGTGGCAGTGTTATCAAAAGGAGAGGGCATATCGTAGAGGTAGCCGCAGCAGGTGAGAATAGCGATGATGAGACCTTGTGGGTAATTTTAAAAGAGAGAATTACTTTGCGATAGAATGATAAAGGTTGTTTTCCTTGTGAGGATGCCTAGATGGATTAAAGAATAGTTGAATACCGAGCGAAGGGTCTCTTGGATTGCGCATCATGATTGAAGGTTCAAAAGGTTCAACGCCGAGAGACATTGAAGGTGGAATGTCAGCGATGATGTTTGCCCATAAAATGTTCATGGGTTTCAAAGGTGATTTTTGGCTGAAGAGAACTGAGATGAGAACGACCCAAATTTCAGCGCTGTTGCAGCTTAAAAGATAAATAATGAATTTGTTAATATTATCAAAAACTCTTCTTCCCTGTTTAATAGAAGAAACGATTGTTGTGAAGTTATCGTCAGACAAGATAATGTCTGCAGCCTGTTTAGTGATTTCAGTCCCAGCGATGCCCATAGCAATTCCAACATTTGCGCACTTTATAGCTGGAGCGTCATTAACCCCATCGCCTTTTTTATATTTTAACTTAAACCCCTTTACCTAATTTAAACTACTTAAACCCTCTTACCTGTCATGGCTACACACTCGTTGTTCTTTTGAAGAGCTTTCACTATCGTCAACTTGTTCTCTGGAGAAACCCTAGCAAACACTGTGGGAAATGGCTTCAATTCACAAATAGCTTCCAATGATCTATTTTTAATTAATTAATCTTTCATTTACAATCCATCCAAATCTTTTCCTCTAATAGATCTATCACCTGATCTATAAATACCCAATGACTTTGCCACAGCTACCGCAGTCTGCACGTGATCGCCTGAAAAATAGATTTAAAAATAGATTACCAGTGATCATGCATACTTTAATTCCAGCAGTGTGGCACTTTTCAATTGCTTCTTTAACATTTCTGCGTGGTGGATCAATCAAGCCAATCAATCCAACAAAATTCAAATTTCTTTCCAAATTATTTGTTGAATTTAAATTATTTGTTGAATTTAATTCTTCCAATGTAATTTCTCTCCAAGCCAACCCAAGTACCCTCAAACCTGTCACTGAAGGGATTTAGCGTTTATTACCTTTGGATGCCATGAGTGAATTCTGTTCATCCACAACATCAACTACACTTTTCTCTCCATCTACTTTAACTATACTCTTCTCTCCACTTTCAACTCCTTCAACTCCATCAACCCTCTTCTCTTCAACTCCTTCAACTCCCTCTACTTTAACTTTGTTTAAAATTGCTTCAGGAGCACCCTTGCTTAACACATAAATTTTATCTTCAAATTCTACAATCTTTGTCATCATTTTTCTATCTGAATCAAATGGAATTTCTCTAATCATTTTAAACTTTTTAAATCTCTCAATCTTCTTCCCCTTGAAACTAGCAATCCACAACGCAACTTCTGTGGGATCACCAATAAATTTCCACTCGCCATTCTCTTTCTCTCCATACGCATTATTACACAAACAACAAATCATCAAACTCAAATCCACAGGTGAAAGAGAAGTATTAGACAATTTATGAAGTTTAAGATTGTTAAGTTTAACATTGTCAAGTTTAATCATTTCAACTTCACTCTCTACTTCAACCCCTTCAACTTCACCTTTAACCCCTTCAAATTCCCGCTTGTACATTTCCCCACTTTCTGGGNCTTTAACCCCTTCAAATTCTCGCTTGTACATTTCCCCACTTTCTGGGTTAGAATTAGATCCAGAAAATTCATAAATAGATCCATCAATCGTCCATAATTCACTTGGACCCATCTTCCCTTCAGTTAACGTCCCTTTCATCATCAATAATTATTCTCTACCAGTCTTGTCTGAACAAATTATAGTCACAGCACCCAATGTCTCTACAGATGGCAACTTTCTCACAATCGCATTCTCTTTCGCCATTCTAGCTACACTCAACGCCATCGTCACAGTCACAATCGCTACCAACCCCTCGGGAATCACACTCACAGCTAAAATTACAGCCAACTTTACACTCTCTTTAACATCTTCTCCTCTTCCAATCCCTATCAACGCTATCAACACCGACAACCCAATCGCTAGAAACACTAATATTTTGCCTTTATTTCCCCTCAAACTCTCTTACCAAGCTTTGACAACTTTTGCTGAATAGGCGTCAATATCACAGGTGCACTCGATATCGCATTCGATATTTCTCCAATCGCTGTTCTAGATCCACTCCTCACTACTATCCCCTTGCCTCGTCCACGAGCAACAACAGTAGCCATAAACACAACATTCTTACACTCTGTCAAGGGCAAATTTCTCTTAATTTTCATTTTTATTTTTACCGCGTCTTTATTTTTATTTTGGAAATTTCCTTCGGGACGGCTATCGGCTCCCCTGTCAACACACTCTCAACAACCTCCAAATTATACGCTTCAACAAGCCTCAAATCAGCGGGAACAAAATCACCCTCATCCAAAACAACTATATCTCCAGGCACTAGCAATGAACTCTCAATCATTCTCTGCTGTCCATCCCTTATCACCCTAGCCACCGGCACATTCAAACTAGTCAATGCTTCCAATGCCTCTAAAGAGTAGCAATAATGAATTACCTATTATAAATTAGTTATCTCTACATTACCTTGTTGGCTTTGATCTCTTGAACTAGACCTATAGTCACATTCACTATCACAACTATCGCCAACACAACACTCGCAGGCCACTTGTCAACTACCCCAATCACAACAGTAACTATTATCAATATTATCACCATAAAATCCTTCAACTGGTTAATCAAAAGACTAAAAAATGTCGGTTTGGGTGGCTGGGGTATCACATTGTCCCCATACACCTCGCGCAAATGCTCTACATTCTCACTCTTCAATCCACTCTCAATATCACTATTAAACATCTTCAAAACTTTTTCTCCATCCCGGTCAAAATACAATGCTTGCGGCGCATGGATCTCTCGATCTACTATCGGCATCTTCACGACACTCGTCAGATCAGTAAACGATCCCTTCAACACTTGCTCAACTTCATCCCAATACTCTTCATTCACTAAATCCCTCCAATCCTTAAACTGCGCATACAGCCCAGTCAACATTGATAATATCGCTATTCCTACCATCTTTCTCTCCTCATTCGCTTTTATCCTCAAATGGAATTTCAAACTAGATCGCAACACACCAGCTGAAAATTCTCCAACGCATTCCCTAAATTCCTTTACTTTATTCTCTCAAAATAATCACACGTACCTTTCTAAAAAATTTTAATCACACTTACCTTTCTAAAAAGTTTTAATCTCACTTACCTTTCTAAAAAGTTTTAATCTCACTTACCTTCTTCCATAAACTCTCCAAAAAGCTCAAATGACATGTGCGCTTCCGGCGTCAACTTCTTCCTCCCAAGTCGCCCTTTACGCACAGAAGCGTTAGACAATAATGCAGTCGCTAATCTTTTACATAAATTGTAATCAAGATTTGGCATCTTGCCTCCTTTAATCCTATAATCCATCACATAGCGAAGCCCCGCTAGTATATCACTCAGCGAAAATTGGCTAGTTTCTTCTACACTATGGAGATCAGTAACGTGAAGCTCCAACTGATGCTCTATCGATTCTCGTCCATCTGGAAATTTTTTATCCATAAATTGTGGCTTGGTTTCAGAAACAGGTTTGTGAACTAGAATGATTCTCAAAATAAACCACAATTCATTTTATATTCTATTATTCTTTAATTCTAAATGTTTTTAACGCACGTTGAATAATTGACCTTAAATTGGGCCCATTAACATGCACAAGTGACAAGAGTAACAAGACTTATATTTCTATTATAATTTCTATCATTTTGTTTATAAAAAATTGGAATAAAATTAAAAAGTAACTTTAGCATTTTGATTTCTTTAAAATTGGAAAAGTCAAATGGTAGATTTTGACGCCTTAATCACTCAAGAGGCCTTCCAAACTTATCCTTTTCGCATAGATAAATGCTCTTATTCTCAGGGTAATTTATTTTATCTTTATTTACAGGATATGTCCTTCAAAGAGTATACAGATGCTTAACTTGTAATCCTGCAGCAGAGGGCGAAATCCCACGAGTCACATGTTATGCTTGTAGCATTTCGTGTCACGCAGAACATGAAATAGAGGAGCTTTGGCTGAAAAGGTCCATTAGATGTGACTGCTGTACAGTCGGCAACACTAGTAACTAATATTCATTAATAAAAAAGGCCAATGCTTTTTGGAAAATGAAAAATATCCTGTAAACGAAAAGCAGCCTTACCTTGACAAAAATTCAAAAGATTATCACAATTATTTTGGAAAATTTTGTTTTTGTGATTCTTCATATGACCCAGAGAAAGAAACAAGAGAAATGCTTCAGTGCATATCGTGCTTTGATTGGTTTCATGACTCCTGTATTGAACAGAACATTGATTTAGAATCATTCGACTCTTTCATATGCAGAAATTGCGTTCCCAATTTCCAACCTTTTCTTGAACATTTAATAGGACTTGAAGCAAATCATCCATGCACTTTCAATTCAAATGGTGGTAATCATCAAGCATTTTATTTGAATAGATTGCTATTTACAAGAGGAATGGCGAAGCAAAGTTTGCAGGTGTCCGAATTGTTTAACATTCGAGCGAGAGTTTCCATTTTTGTTCAGTGAAGAAACTCCCTATGATCCACCTGAAGACGTCATTCTAACGCCAGGTAGAAAATTCATTTATTTGTGAAAGCCGAAAATTTAATGGATGGGGTTTTCAATAAAATTCTCACTGATCACCAAAATGACATCAGTTCTTTGCCACAACCAGCTATAATAGATGCGATTCATGAATACAACGATCTTAAAACTGAATTTAACGCTTTCTGCAATAATTTTAAAGATAAAATAATATCTGAACAAGTGAGCAAACATATCCAAAGTAATTTAGAACATCAAAGAGTTTTTTGAGGAATTCAAAGCCAAAAAAGCTAATAAAGTAAATTAACGTCAAAAGTCTCTCTATTTTATTTTCAATGTTTGTCGGACCAATTTTGTTTCTGGATTTTCACTTATTCTTTGATGCAACTTTCTCGCATTTTCTTCCGCGTCTACAACGTATCTGGGAGGATCAAACATATTGATCGCTGTAATCTTTTCTTCGTTGCTAATTATTTGAAGATCCAAAACTTGGAGTTTAGAGAAATGGAATATTAACTTGGATCTATAAAACTTTATGATAGAGATTTCATTTAACCTAAGATCCAAGTTGCAAAGCAATGGCAAAGATTTAATCGGATTCAAATCACGAATTGAAGATATCAGGTTTTTGCTTACATCAAGTTTACTTAACATCTTGTTGCTTTCAAGACCACACAAATGTNGTACAACGAACCTCGGAATTCTCATTGCAATTTGTCAGTGACAAGAGCAAGCAGTATTGGAGTCCACTAATTCTCGAATAGCTTGCTCTCGTACGTTTTGCCAATTGTTGAGTTCANTAATGAAACATGATGGAATCCATTTCCAGAATCCAAGGCCTACTAATAAAGTGTCACCTCCCGCGGTTTCATATCGTTCCTGCTTGGTACTATTACCATACAGCATACAGCTTATGCCGGANCCAATCGACTCGGAAGTCTGATTTGCAATCTTCCGTGGACTCTTACGAGGACTGAAAGAGTTTTTGTTAGCAAGTTAACTTTAATTTTTTTATCTAGCTCACGAAATTCTTGGCTATGCGATTTCAAATTGCAGTCCATTTCCTGCAGGCACTCAAAGCGAAGTGCTTCATAATCGTCTCGTTTGTAAAAGGTTAAACCTTTATACGACTGAATAAGTAATATTTTTCTAAATCACGCGAATTTATCTGCGATAGCTTTATGCGTAGGTATCAAACCAGGTGGCGACATTTTTTCGATATTTCTAAAAGAGGGTTCAAATTCAGTTCAANACAATCTTACCTGTGGCAAAGTTGTGCTAGTTTCTCAGAATGAGTTGCAATCATTTTATAGTGACTTATTCTGCCAAAGATTCATTTAATAAATTTCAATAAAGGATCTTTTGTCTTTTATGTATTTGGATTTGCGAAATTCAAAGCGTATCGATTGTAAAAGAATTCAGCAATAATGCAATTCTTTGACTATTGTGCTATACAGTACTTATAGATCCTATTTAAAGATAGAAGTTAGAACTTCTATTTCACCTGCCATGGTTGTTTTGGAGAGAGAAAAAAAACTTTATTTAGTTGAGTTGTTCGAAAATTCAAAATGAATGGGCATTCCTGATTCCTGAATGGCACATAAGCCTAGNTTTCAAAATTACCTAGAAAATTTACGAAAAACCGGATGAACTGCCTGATTGTAAAAGAATTCAGCAATTTTTTGACTATTATGCTATACAGTACTTATAGATCCTATTTAAAGATAGAACTTCTATTTTACCTGCCATGGTTGTTTTGGAGAAAGAAAAAAACTTTATTTAGTTGAGTTGTTCGAAAATTAATAATGAATGGGCATTCCTGATTCCTGAATGGCTTATGTACCTTCCATAAATTTCCAAATCAGCATTCATACACACGGAAGATTTCATGGACCTTCGTGGAAAACGAATTTTGTACTATGCTTTCAAAAAAAATGTTGGAGATCCAGGTCATTATGTCATAGCCTTGATCAACTATGAGAATTTAATTAATCAATAAAAAATTATGATATATTTAATAAAAATTATCATCTCCGTTTTCAATATCCCGAAGTTCTTGTTCAAAGTCAACGTTTTGCTCAAAGAGATGGGTCGAGGGTAATCTTACCACATATCACTTACCAGTAATATCAAGTAACTGTAAACTATCATGGTTCTATTGATCAACTTGGGTGGAGGAATAACTAATTTTGATATTTCTGAAAATTTGTCTGCTACCGTCGCCATCGAGTTTTCTCATTTTACTACGTAAGTATACTTTTTTGAATTTTTGGGGAGAAATAAGCCAACTCGGGAGGTTTATGTGAAGGAGATAGAGTCTAACCGAAATGTGTATAGCTTCCACGACGGATTGTCAGGTGTCCTCGCGGGCAATTTTCGAACAACTCTTGCACTTTAAATGTATTACCATTTCGGATGATTGAGTGTGCGAATTTCTCAAACAGAATGTCCCTGATAACTTCCAAATCTCCAACACTTTCAGAGGCAGCAATGAAATCAAAAATTTGATGTCTGTGNTAAGGCAGACTTGTCCGATTGTTGAATAATTTGAGTTTGTGTCATGTTTTCTTGAATGATTGCTTCTTTGAGTGAATCAATATCTATTTTAGATGTACTATCATACCTTTCCTCATAACGGGACCTAATGNAGAAACTTATAGTCTATAGATGAGTGTACATCGCAGCGGTTGCATAATATGATGCAAACACATGAATTTTGGTTTAGAAGTCAAGCCGTTCTGTCTAGATGCTTCTAGACTCCCAATAGCTGTCACCAACATAGCCAATGTACAGAAGAAATGACAGCGTCTAATAGCTTTTGATGCAGTTCATGACGGGCCAGCTCCAAACAAATCTTGGAATACCTCCCCACTTGTTATACAAATCCATCAATCAACGACAAGTCAGTGTTAGAAAATCAAGAAGGTAAGAATGAAAGTTATTCAAGTACAAGNAGAACGCAGGGTGCTGCTGATGAACTTTTGGGAATGTCTAAAAGGTTGTCCCATTGCTCCTTGTTCTTTAGTTGAGCCCTAGTGTTGAAGACCCAGAGGTTGTAGTTGTCTTGTCCTGTCAGGGTAACGTTTGGTTTGATTTGTACCTGGTTATTATTAGTCATACTTGAGTTGAGAGCGAGTNTCCATTCCTCTCAACAACCCTCTATTCCTAACATGCGTAAATTATTATGACAAGATTCTGTGCAGTAAACAATATGACAATCTTTAGAAACTTTAAGCTCCTTGTTAAGTTCGGAACTGTAGACAGAGCCATGACATGCGTACAAACCTTCTAGAACACTTAGACAGGCTAAATTCAATCCATCGAGATCAAAACCAAATATGTTCATGATATCTGTTTGATCTGATAAAGTTATTCGAACTAGATTTTGGCTTGTCATGGCTAGAGCATACACTAGATATGTTTTGCCAACTGTATTACTTTCCATTAACATTGATTTTACCCGTACGATTCTAATTTCTAATAAGATTATTTTANTATTCGTTGCACCCTCAAGCGGTATATGAAAAGCTTGTTCTCTTCTTCGTCAAGAGTTTTCAGGGCAAGTCTATAACGCACCAGCTCATAAAGATATAGTAGCCTTTGTAAGGCAGAAGCGACAAGTTCTTTCTTCCAAAATGCTTGAGGAGCTCCACGACGAGCCGCATTGTAACACATTGGATGGAAGACTGTTTTTTAGAGGCACGCGTTCTTTATTTCTAAATGGAAAAACTGAAAAAGAAAGCTTTCAAAGAGTGTTTCTTTGGGCGTCAACTGAAGAGGTAGGACTGCTCAAGCATGGGCATCATACATTTCTTGATGGCACTTTCAAAATTGTCCCATCTTGGTTTAAGCATTTAGTAGTGATAATGACATACGATCCTTCGTCAGAATTGTAAGTACGTGTGCCTTTAGTTTACTTACCAGCAAACATGAAAAACTATATACCGAACTATTTTACATGGTAACTGCTGAATTGAATTACCGATGGAACCCGAGGTATATTACTTCGGATTATGAGAAAGCTCTAGTCAATGGAATCTTTAATTTTTTAAAAATGTCTAAAACTTTATTCGTAGGTTGTCTATTTCATTTTAAACAAGCGTTGCATAATAGATTTAAAAAAAGTGGATTTATTATTGGATCCCCCTTGGTTGAATATATGTTGAAGGATATGACCTTCTTAACTATTGTTAACCCACAATTTATGGATAACGGTATTGAAGTCTTAAGGGAACGCATCAAAAACGTATTTCCGGATAATGATGAAGGGTTGGAATCTAAAATTAATGATTTCTTTAAGTACTTTGACAATGTGTGGTTGAAGAGGTATGGTGTAGATAAATCGAATGTTCATCATCTTAAAGATATGGATGACGTGAATAATAGGTAAATTGTAAATTTATTAATTAAAGAACAAATAACATTTGTGAGCGTTATAATCGCAGGTTGCATGAAAAAATCCCCACAGCGCAACCAAATATTTTAACTCTGGTGCAATGCCTTGTAAAGGAGGAGATGTGCTACAGTGACGGCTTGTGTCAATACATAAGAGGCATAGACATAGTAATATATCAAGAGAGATATATTGATATCCCAGACATTCCTGTTGAATTTGTTGACTACCTAAAGAAAAAGGAAATAGATTATGTTGAAAAAAATGATGCTCATAATAAATTATAATTCTCTTAGTAAAATAATTTTCGGTTAGAGCAATAACAATTGTTACAAAAAAATTCGGAAAATTTTCGAATTCGAAAATTTTCGGAAAACCTACGTTTTTCCCCATATAATAATCGAGTTATCATTCCGCATGATACTTGGCTGCATATTATTATATCTACATAAACATCCATATAATAATCGAGTTATCATTCCGCATGATACTCGCCATGCACATTATTATATCCACATAAACATCATACAATAATCAAGTTATCACTCCGAATGATACTTGCTTACACATTATTATATTNGACTCCCAATAGCTGTCACCAACATAGCCAATGTACAGAAGAAATGACAGAGTCTAATAGCTTTTGATGCGGTTCATGACGGGCCAGCTCCAAACAAATCTTGGAATACCTTCCCACTTGTTAATTGTTATACAAACCCATCAATCAACGACAAGTCAGGAATCTGATCAAGAAAAAAATTCCATTAATCGCTCGCGTCATCGCGCCCCATTGTACATCAACAACCTGAAATTCTCATGCAACCTCACTATCCGCGATTCGCCACAGCTATCTTATAAATTAATCCATCTCAAATTATTTGTTGCTTTCAAGACCACACAAATGAGTGATTCTATTTTCTGATAAATCTAGAAAAGTTAATTCTGTTAGGGTTTCAAGGCCCTTAATAGATGTAATTTTGTTTTTCGCCTATAATTAAATCATATGCGGTAATACCAAATCAAGATATGATAAAGGAAGGTTCTCTAGACCACCTATACAATCTATATCCTCTCAAAATGAATTCCCAAGACCATTCAACAACCCTCTGTTAAACCTTAACATACTCTCCAACATTCTGTACAGTAAACAATATGACAATCTTTAAATACTTTAAACTCCTCGTTAAGTTCGGAACTGTAGACAGAGCCATGACATGCGTACAAACCTTCGAGAACACTTAGAGAGGCTAAATTCAATCCATCGAGATCAAAGCCAAATGAGTTCATGATATCTGTTTGATCTGATAAAGTTATTCGAACTAGATTTTGGCTTGTAATGGCTAGAGCATAGACTAGATATGTTTTGCCAACTGATTTTGCCCGTAAGAATAAGATTATTTTTAAAAACCATTAAACATTTCCTATAACAACCAACTGCGAAACATCTTTTAAGGTTTAACCCTATATAAAATGCCCCTGTCAAAGAGATGATGACAGAGGAAGAGTTTATACCGTGGATTGAAACTCAAGGATTTAAAGAAAAATTTTATAAGTTTGTTCAAGAAAACCAGTTTAAATATGAAGACTTCTATTCTNTCTCGCTGATATTAAATCCACCTCTCAGGTATTTCATTTTTGTATTTGGGTTTAGAGAATCCTACGGTAAAAAAATTGGAAATAATGACCAGGATTTTTTGGGTGAAAAATCTAGGAAATAAGAAAATTTCGAAAAATTTCAGTCTCAAATGGTAAGTATTTTAACTGACCCTTTTACTCTCCGATCTCATCTCATTAGTCATTTATTACATCTTAGAACAAATTTAGAATTTAGAGTGCATCTAAAAAGGAGAAAAAACGGTCCAAAGGAAAGGCTAAGGAAATGTGCAACATCATCTTTGCTTCTGACGAGTCGACCGCTAAACTAACGCATGCAGATATTCCTTTGAATAGCTATATCCAAACCATCAGCAATTCAAAGATTAAGTGCCTTGATATTAATTTGTGCCAATTTAATGACTCTCCTTGTGCAAATTTTACATTGCCTTATCTAGAAGAATTTAGCATAGTCGGAAGTGGATCTGTGTATAAACATCCGTATCTAGAAGATTGGATGAACATCATCCTTCAACAAACTCCTGTCACAAAATTAACTTTTTGGGTTTATCCGGTGGAGGCGCCACACTTTTCACTTTTACGTTGCGACTTGTCAAAAATTAAGAATTTAACCGTGCACATTGGCACGCTGTTTCTGGAAGACTCTCTTCCCCAGATGAAATCCCTTGAAGAATTGCACATCTTCGCGACTCATGACCATCCTTCAGATATCACGGCCATTATTTCTGCTTTGGAGGAAGGAAAGTTAAAAAGAATAGTAATTTCCTCCTTTGATCTTGATTGCTCTTATAGACCTGATGCCCGTGAGATAGCACAATCATTTATGAAAGCTTTGCATCAAAAGAAAATACCAAATCTAGTCGTCAGAAGGGCTCGAGGAAATTTTGAAGATGTAAAACTCTTGGTCAAGAAATGTCCGCTGCTTGAATCTATCAAGTTCGAACAAATAGAGACAGAATGGTTGGAAGATAATGATATTGAAGAACTGAAACGCAACAGTTCTGAATTTAATTTACTCGGAGATGATTATAACGGTCTCATGATTAATTGCTTGCTTAACAAGGAATGCTTGGATCGACTCAGACAATAAAGTAAATCTTTATCAATTTGAGCTTTTTGATTAATTAAAACTTATCAAATCGTATGATTGTCGCAAGTCTGCATACATTCGATGAATTTACGGGAATGAAACCGTAATTCATGCCAAATACCATTTTCTATTTCTTTAGATCAAAAATTCCTTGAAATCCTATCAATATATTTTATTACAGTCTTTTAATTAATTAAATAGCAATGGAAGAGTAGAGACGGTTACCAAGCCACAATGATTAGGTCAATCTTGTTGGATGTAATATTCTCTTTGAAAAACAGCAGCAAATGGTCGTATTCAATTTTAGAAGAGGATCCGCAAAACCCCGTGATAAAAAACCTGACCATCGCATCTGAAGAGGAAGATTTGTATGAGGGGTTTTTAACGCTGGTAGAGCTAATAGAAGATGAAGATACAAATGGACCTGTTCTGTACAGTGCATTAACGAGTTTAGCCAAGGTGCTAAATATGCTTGGCGAGTTGAGTGGAGATGATATTAATCGAGTAGCTGTTGCTGTTGTTAATTGCCATAATGATTCGAGTGAATCTTCTGGAGAGCTTGTTGTGGGGAAGACGTGTGATGTATTGCGACAAATTCTGTTCCATGAGAAGGGTGATTTATTGAATGATTCTATTGTGTGTCAGATAATTGAAACGTGTTTTTCTGTAGCGTTTCAAATGCGATCTTCTGGTAATAATGTAGGAATGGAATGAGTTTAGAGGTTTTGAGAAAAGGGGCGGAGCGAATAATTTTAGAGATTAGTTGTTTTCTGTTTTCGAAATTGAAGAGTTTGAAGGAACCGAGGTTGGGACATTCTAGTGTTCATGAGATTCATAATTTACAAGCGCAGTTGACTCCTGTAGTTGAAGGGAATGTAGAATTGAAGGAAGAAGAGATCAAGGAAATAAAGATTGATGAGAAAAAGGAAGAGATGACATTTTTGAAAGAGCCATATGGGTTGAATACATTGAAGGAATTATTAAGATTTTTGATTGATATAATAAATCCAGTAGATTATCATAACACTGATACTATGAGATGCCTTGGATTACAAATAATTTATGGGATCATAGAGGAGGCTAAAGAACATTTGATAAAGTTTCCTGGGATATTTTCACAAATTAAAAATGAATTATTTAATAGATTGTTTTTACTTTTTGAATCTGAGAATATTTTGTTGGTTACTTTATCAATGAAGTGTTTAACATGCCTATTTTGTAATTTTCTTGAAGATTTAAAGTTTCATTTTGAGTTTTTTGTTGAATTGGTGATAAAAAAGATGCCTGATAAAATAAGTTTTAAGAATTTGCAGCTTGAAGAGATAATTTTTGAAAATCTATTTACATTGCTGAAGAGAAGAAATATTTTAGAGTTTTATGTGAATTTTGATTATAAAATTGGAAGTTTGAATGTTGGATCTTTATTGGTTGAATTAATTTTGAAGGTACCAATTTAATCTATTTTGTAAATTTCAGAATTTGAAACCAGATCCACATTTGAATAATCAGTTGACGAGAATAAACATTATTTGTTTAAATTTAATAGAAAAAATTTTAAATGAATTTGTAAAATAGATTTATTGATTAATAAAGATTAATAGTGAAGATGAAGAAGATGATGAGAGAATTTTACAGGAAAAGGAAAGAAAGGCAATATTAGAAGAAGGATCTAAAATTTTTAATGAAAATATGAAAAAGGGAATTGAATTCTTTAAAGAAAAAGGAATAATAAAAGATTCAGTTAAAGAAATGGTAAAATTCTTAAAACAAACGCCAAATCTATCAAAAAAGATGATTGGAGAATATTTAGCAAAACCAACAAATGGGGAATGTTTAGAAGAATATTTAAATGATTTTAATTTTAGAAATAAAAGATTAGATGAGGCTTTGAGATTATTGTTGGAAAGTTTTAGATTGCCAGGGGAGTCTCAACAGATTGAAAGGATTGTAGAAACATTTTCAAAGATTTATTTTAATGAATCCAATCCAAGTAAGAAAAAAAATTTTTTGTTATAAAAAGAAAATATTTCATCACAAGATGCCACGTTTGTTCTTTCATATTCAATAATAATGTTGAATACAGATCAACACAACAAACAAGTCAAAGTAAATCTTTCTTCTTTAAATTGTTTAGAATAGAATGACATTGGAAGATTTTTTGAGAAACACAAGAGGAATTAACGATGGATCAGATTTTGATAAAGATTTTCTTTCTGAAATTTTTAATTCAATTAAAAACAATGAAATTATAATGCCAGAAGAACATGATGAATTCAATCATTCTTTTAATTCAATTTTAAAGAAACCAATTCAAAAATGGGAAATTTCTAAATCTAAAAGAATTGTTGAAGAAATTTTAAAATTAGTTTTATCTAAAATATCAAATTTATTATTTTCTGTTTATTCATCTGCTAATCATCCAAAAACTTTTGATATTTTAAATGTTACTATAAATAGAGTGGCAAGGTTATCAAATCTATTTAAAGTTGAAGGAATTATTGATGAACAATTAAATTTCTTGTTTAAATATATTGGAATTATTAATCCAAATCTATTTCAATCTAAAGAGGCACTTGTAAAACATTTCTGTGAAAGTGAAAAATCTAAAATTTCATTAAATTTAATTGTAAATCTTTTTGAAAATCAAGGAAAAAATATTAAATCTAATTGGAAATCTTTAATTTTCAGTTTAACTCAATTTTATGAACTAGGGTTACTCTCTAAAGAACTGTTAACAATGAAAAGTAGTTTATTTGATGATTTTGTTATTCCACAAAGAAGTTTTATTGATGTTATTAAAAGAGATAGTTCAATTTTCACAACTCTTTCTCAATATTTAAATCTTTCTGAAAATAAACCTGAATCTGATTCTGAAATTTCAGAATTGATGAAGAAGAGTAAAGAAAGATTAAAGCAGAGTGGATATTACAATCTATTTTCAAAGTAAATTAAATAAATATATTTGATGTAGAATACCAAATGAATCTTTGGAAATAGTTGTTAAAGAGACAATTTCAGCAATAATAGAGAATTGGAGTAAAAGACCCATGCATGCTTTAATGTTGAATGAATTTTTGTTTTCAATTTCATTAAAAAATCTTTTTATTGTTTGGCCAGAAATTAAAAATCATTTTCTTGGAATTTTCCCTCAAGCAAGAAGAGATTTATTTCTAGAAAGATTAACTGTTAGATTATTTGAATGTTTAAATCTATTAGAAACTAGTAAACTAAATAAAGATGGATATGAAATTTTAAAAACAATCAAAGCGTTAAAATTAGAAGTTGTTCAAATAATCTCTGATAAAATGTTACAAGGGTTGTTCATCCTTTGCAATAAAGAAAAATCATTTTTAAGATTAGAAAATGAATCTTTTCAAATTTTACTTTATTTCTTAAATTTGGATATCAAACATTCAAAATGTTTTCAAATTGTTTCTCTTCTAGCTAAAGATTTAATCAATGGAAATTTACAAGATCATTTTACAGATGTTCTAGACCTTTTGTCTTCAATTGTTTCAATTTCAAATTTAGAAATTTCTTTAGAATCTTTAAAACTAATTTTCAATCTAAATCAATCAATAAAAGACAAAAATTTATCTTCAAGTAAATCATTTAATCTATTCATAACAAAGGTTGGAATTACAAATGGCTTCCTTTAATTTCTGTCTTTTCTCAAAAAGTTTATTCCAAATCTCCTCAAATTAGAATCGAATCTTTTTCTTATTTACAAAAAACTCTTCTTGCTTTGGAAATTGAAGACAATCTTCCTTTGGTTTGGTCTGAATGTTTTGAATTCATTCTATTCCCTCTCTTGAAAGAATTAACAAGAACTGAAATACTAAATTTGGACATTCAAGGCATTCTACAAATTAGACTCAAATGTTTAACCCTGGCTTGTAAAGTATTCTTACAAAGACTTTTAATTCTTTCCCAAATTGATTCGTTTTATAAAATTTGGAATTCTCTTTTATCTTATTTTCAAATTTATTCGCAAATTAATAATTCATCTCAAAAAGAAGCCATCAGAGAATCATTAAAGAATGTTCTATTGGTTACTCAAACTTCGAATCTTCTTTCTACAGATCAATGGAATGACACTTGGCAATTTGTAGAAACCATATTCTCTGGCCTCAAAGAAGAAGTTTGCATATTTGATACAGAGGAATTAAATGTCAAAGAAGAAAAAGAAGTAGCGAACGATAGTATAATAACTAGTGATGAAATGGAAATAATCAAAGACGGGAAACTAACAAATGAAAAAGTTGCCACTTCAATTGTCAATGATGAATCATGTTTGGCTACATCACATGAAGAAACTCCAACGACCACAACTGAACAAGTTGAAAGCAGCGTCAATGAAAAAGATTCAGACTCGCATAACAATCTAGAATAAATTTATTTTATTAAAATGCGTTCTAATTCTTTTTATGCGACAATGCCTCCTGCCCATGTTCCAACAACAAAGGTGATCGTCATTGCCATCCATCCACCAATCAAAACTCTCACAGCTCCCTTCCACAAAGGTGCTCCACCAACATACGATCCAATAGCACCAAAAAACGCCAAAAAGAAGGTACAACTAATAACAACAGCTATCATTCTCCAATATGGAACACTGCTAACAATCAATGATATCAGCCTTGATTAAACCAAATTCATTATATTACGGTACTCCAGCACCTACTGCAAATGAAATACACGACGCAAGGGCTGCTTGCACTGGATTCGCAAGATCATCAACATCTATTCCAAGCTCATCTCTAGCATGAACAGCAACAACATCCCCCTTGGATAACTCTGTAGCTACCTGCACTGCCAACTCATGCGACAACCCTCTCTTCTCATATATTCTAATCAGCTCCTTCAACTCATTCTCCCGTTGACGCGGTCCCTTGGCATGCTCCCTCCTCTCAGCTTCTATATCAGCCAACTCAGAATCTCTCTGTGACGAAACTGATATGTACTCTCCACACAACATCGCCATCGAGCCGGCAACAAGCCCAGCTATCCCGGAAATCAAAGTAGCATCGTGCTCTATATTCGGTGACTTTGTAGCAGCTGCAACACCAAGTATTAGAGATCCCGTAGATACTAGACCATCGTTTGCACCAAGCAAAGCTGCGCGGAGCCATGGCGCTCGGTGTGAATAGTGTTCGTGGCCAAACGAGTGCAGAGTATCATCTGATTTTACAGATTCGGCGTCTTCGTGCTCTAGAAGTGGACTTTCGATGTCTGAAAAACGATTAGATGTCGTCATGTGCGCTATAAAATTTTGGGAAAAATTTGGAAAATTTTCTGAATCTGATTCTCTTTTTTTTATATTTTAAATATATACAGTTATTTTGAATAATCGTATTTATTAAGGATGAGGGATCCACATCGTCAAAATCACCAAGGAGTCGAACCTTGCCTCAACCTGAAAACCCCAGAAAATTCGGAAACATGGATGGGGATCGAACCATGCACCTAGACGTCCGTAAGCATCATGGTTAGCCACTAGACTCTTTATTACCTAGAAAATTTACGAAAAACCGGATGAACTGCCTGTTCTCTTGGAAAGAAAATACTTATTAGAATTCCGAGTCATCATTTTATAAACTACACTATACTAATGCGATTGGATCAAGCGAAAAATGGAATTGAAATCACTCTAAAAAACATTCGTTAAATTGACATTAATTAAACCAAGAGATGAAGAGAATAAAATAATTGCCCTAAATAGGGACTGTAAACAAAATGTGTTAACTGGCCATATTGGGACAGTGGCTTGGTATGAAAAGTGGTCTCACATATCTTATTGAACACATTTTGAAGCCTAAAGTACTCCGAAACAATTTATTCGCAAAAAGATCTCTCCAGAAATACCCAGAGGCATTTACTACATTGTCAAACTATACCCAAACTATGTTGCAATTTCTACACGAAGAAACGTACACGCATATTGAAAATTCCTTGATGAAAAGAACACATACTTCTCAGAAAGTTAAGTTACAAAGGTTACATTATGGAGAGAATTTTTCTATACAAATGAAAGTGATGGCACCGTTACAAAATTTCAATAATTCAATGGTGGGAGATCTAATATTTATTTCCAAGACAAAAACGCCTTCTCTGCTTAAAATGTTGAAAGAAGATGATTCTAATATAGAAAAATGCATGCCGGCTTTGTACAATGGCCTGCGACCGTTAAATTCCAAAGGGGATGAAAAAATGCATCTTTCAATGATTCTTCCAGAGCAAATTTCAGATCTTAGTGATGAACTATTCATTACCCCACTGTGTTCCCTATTTTCATTTGCCAAGTCATTTCAGTTTTTGAACAAACAATCGCATGAGAAAATGCCACCGTCATTTAAGCATCTAGTTTGTGGTGGTTTTAAAGATAAAATGATGGATAAATGTGCGAAAGTCGATGACTTGCCAAGAAATTCTAGGTTTCAAGAAATTTTTGCCATGTTGAATGAGTCGCAACGAAAGGCTGTCAATGATGTTTTACATCTGAACATTGATGACAATGATCCAGTGTCTCTTGTAATTGGTCCGCCTGGAACTGGCAAAAGTGACACAACAATGATGATAATTGCCGGACTAGCACTAAAGAACCCCCAATTAAAGATTTTCCAAACTGGTCCAACGAATACCTGCGTCTACGAAATATTCAAACGATTTTTATCTAATTATCAAAAATTTGGCTTCAAAGAATATGATTTCTTACTAGCATGTGACACAGGTTTAATAAATGAAGAAGTAGATGGACCTTTCCATCTAAACAGTGTTGTACGTAAAAAATGTGAAATTTTGGATAAATTCACTTCCGAATTTGAATCGGGAAATTTTGACGATTGCAATGATACGATTTCAAAAATTATGAATGATACCATTTTATCTGATTTACTCGTTATCACATCCACCTCCAATGCAGATTCCTTGTATGAAACTTGTGTGAAAATAAGGAAAACAGCAGAACAAGAAATTAGGAATGCGTTGGTAAAAAAGACAAAAATCATGTTCGCAACTTTGGGATTTGCACACTCACATTCTTTCAAGAATACAGACTTTGATATTTGCTGTGTAGATGAAGCTTGTCAAGCAAGTGAACCAGAAACGTTACCTCTGTTGAAAGACTCGTTGAAAAGGCTTGTCCTCATTGGAGATCCCAATCAACTTCCCGCCGTTATTAACTCAAAATTATCTGAGCAAGCTGGATATGGAGTGAGTCTATTTGAAAGGCTGTATAAAAGGAACTATCCATATGTGATGCTCTCTACCCAATATCGAATGCACCCAAAAATATCAGAATTTTGCTCTAAAAACTTTTACGGTGGTCAATTAAAGGATGGTCCGAATGTTTTATCAGAGTCATACACAAAACCTTGGCACTCCCAGCGCATGTTTGGACCTCTCGTTTTCTTTAATCAAGAAATGGCGCTCGAAGAAAAATGCTCAACTGGAAGCTATGTGAATTCAGGCGAAATTGATGCTATTTTTTCAACTCTTAAAGATTTTTTTGTAAAATACCCAAATTCCAATGCTACAATTGGAATAGTTTGTCTGTATAAAGAGCAGAAAAAAATGATGTTGGAGAAAATGAATGATTTTTCAAGAACGTTAAGAGAAATAGCGGAGGATCCAAAGTTAGTCGCATCATTCCTTAATAACATCGATGTAAATACTGTTGACGGCTTTCAAGGACAACAAAGAGACATTATTCTTCTTTCTTTAGTTCGAGCAAACAAAAAAGGTTCACTCGGCTTTATTACGGATATTAAACGAGTGAATGTCTCTTTGACCAGAGCCAAGCATTCACTCTGGATTTTTGGGAATAAAGATGTAGTCTGTATCAATCCTACTTGGAAATCTGTCATTGATTATATCCAGTCAAATGGTGCAGTAATACCTTGCAACAGCAAGTCATTAATTTTTANTAATAATTTGCAACAGCAAGTCATTATTTTTTACAAATTATACTGTAGCTGACATTCAAAACAAGACAGAACTAGAAGAACAATGTGAATAAATATAAAGTAAATAAATTTTCTTATTTTCTTTTTTTAATTTTTGAGATCGTGAATTTGTGTGGCTTAGCAAATTGGCGCCAATAAGTGTCAAAGGAGTGTCAACTGACCCTTGATAAAAGATGGCACCAGTTAATCCCACAGAAGATAATAATAAGATTAAAGTTATAAGATTCATCTTAATGGCTTACTTTTTTGCTGCATCAGTATAAACACTCACATCTTCATGATAGGTCCTTGATACATCTTCATTATATGCAACTTGTGTATATGCGGAAAACCAAATTTTGCATCTTTCCTTTCATGCAATCAAAGTCTTTTTCAACGTTACTTCAACGATTGCAACTTTCAAGAAAGAGTTGGGGATCCTAAAAGTAGCATCAATGGCGCAACTAACGACAACGTTCTTAGATCCTTTCTATTATATGAACTACATCGATTTTTCAAATCTAGACATGAAATTAGTAATGATATCTTTAATTTGCGTGATGGTATGCTATTTATCTTTAATCAATTTAGTTCATACGAGTTATTGTTCTTTACTTTATTGTTGTATATTGCTCTGAAGAAAAAAGCGCTATAGAATTGTATATTGAAAGAATGTGTAGCATGAGAGATATGATATTTATGAACTTCTATCCAAACATCACACCACCCTGTGACGAATTTGATTTACCTGTTTACTGTAAAAAAGATCCCAATTTACCGATTTACACTTTGGAAATTGTTTAACACTATAGTCTTAAAAGACGTAAATCCCTTTTTGGCGCGGGACGCATACAAGACCCCAATTCACAGAATATTAATAAATAATACTACCATTAATTATATCCATTGTGAATGCAGTCCTAGAATAGCTTTTATTCATTTCAACATTTTTGTACCTATTATTCTCACAGCTCACTTCAGTATTTGCAGTGTGCATTTTTTTGAAATCATACTTAGCGTCCTATTAACGTGGTAATCTTCTAAATATACCAACAATAATATCATCTTAATCGCAAAAACTTCTTTGTCGAGTTGAATCTTGATAACTTTCCTATTACATCACACATGACATGGCAGTTATCACAATGACATAAGTGTATAATTGTAACCTTCGCTGTGATCTTCATCATGCGTTTATTATTGCCTTTGGCCTTGTGTAGTGCGGTACTTTCATCTCCTACTGACTTGTCGGAACTACAAGCAGCATTCCATTCCAAAGATATTTACAAACCTCATTTGTTTGATGATAAAGGTAAGAATTATTTAGGATTCGGTCGCAAACTACCCACGNTCGGAACTACAAGCAGCATTCCATTCCAAAGATATTTACAAACCTCATTTATTCGATGATAAAGGTAAGAATTATTTAGGACTTGGTCGCAAACTCCCCACCGATGAAAGTTTTACTGTCGTTTTGCATGGAGAAAAGGGTGTCGGTAAAACATCCATATTGAAGACGATCCTCAATGCCCATTCTAGTATATTACAGTACAACAAAGACAAGACCAATTCTTATGGCATCAAGGTGAAAAAATCCGGTATTCCAAAGTACATCTACTTCATTGATTCCGTGGGCTACAGATTTACTGATAAAGAAAATAATCAAAAAGTTATGCATGAACTTGACAGGATAAAGGACTTGATTAAAGAACACGATAAGCCATTGAGAAGAATATATCTTGTACTTGACCCGCAAAGACAAAACAATGTGATGAAAGAACTGAATATTATGCGTGCATTTTACGGCGAAGAGGCAATGAAAAGATTGACTATTATAATCAACAAAATGGATATTATACAAGAAGATGAGGATACATACATGGAAATGATTTCTGATTTGAAGATGCTTATTAGCTCCAACTTTGATATTGAGCCAAAAATACTATTCGTTTCAGCAAAGACATGCATTGGGCAATTTAGCGATGACCTTTTTGATGCAGCTGAAGCAAAGTCCATCTTTTTGAATGATTTTAGATTTGCGAAAGCTGAGAATGAGTTTAAGATGTTTGTGCAATTTACTAACGACTTGAAAGATCCTGTATCAAAAAAGATCCAAGTTAAGGATTCTGATTGGAAAAAGGAAGAAAGGATTAGTCTTGTGATGACATGTTTGTCAAACCTATTTGTGGGAGTGGGATCATTTTTTGGCTTGTTTTACGGGTCCATGTTACTCAAAACCATTGGCTTGTTGGGAAAAGCGTCCGGACTTGCTGCCAAGTACAAATATAATAAGAACCTTATTGATGATGATTTCAAAATTGAAGTCGCACTCAAGAATAAGGATAGAATAATCGAAGAAATACAAAACACTGATAACAAGGCCGCAATTTATGAGCTTTATTATGCAATAGATGGAATTTCTAATATATTTCAAAATAAGATGGACAAATTTTACGCCTTTGAATTGTTCGATGTTTACGATAATGAAAAACTCCCATATTAACTAGTGCATAAATAAATTAACTTATTAATAAATTCGAGTTCTGTAGTTTTTTATATGCCCACAATCATAAATCATGATTCCCTTATTTTACGCGGTGAATTGGTGATACCTATTTGATCCGAAAATACTAAAATCATATTAAATGCAATCTTAAATCTACTTATTTGTATTCTCAATGCAATTCCAGTGTATTAATTTCATTGTATTTCCTTTTAAGTATTTCGGTATTTTCAGGCAACCCTGGTCGAAAAGTAGGATATGAGAGAAAACACGTATCCGGCTGGTTATGAGCGACCTAGTGAAGAGGAGCTTCGCGAGAAGGCGAGAAAATGGCAGCAAGTGAATTCGAAGCGGTATGCTGAGCGACGCCGTTTCGGGTATGTTGAGCATGAAAAGGTGGATATGCCCGAGGAGCATTTGCGCAAGATAGTCAAGGACCATGGAGATGCGCTTGCTAAAAAGTATACCAAGCAGCAGCGGGTGTATTTGGGTGCGTTGAAGTTTATGCCGCATGCGGTGTTCAAGTTGTTGGAGAATATGCCGATGCCGTGGGAGAATGTGAGGACTGTTGATGTTGTGTACCATGTGACTGGAGCGATAACGTTTGTGAATGAGGTGCCTAGGGTTATTGAGCCGTTGTTTATTGCGCAGTGGAGTACTATGTGGATCATGATGGTAAGGAGATTGAATGGGGATGAAAATAGAGAAGAGAAAAGAGGGACAGGAGACATTTTAAGAGAATGAGATTTCCGCCGTTTGATGATGAAGAACCACCGATGGATTTTGCTGAAAATATTTTGGATGTGGAACCGTTGGAGGCGATTCAATTGGAGTTGGATGAAGAGGAAGATGGGCCTGTTGCTGAATGGTTTTATGATCATAAAGCATTGATTGAGACTACCAAGGTGAATGGAACGTCTTATAAAACATGGAAGTTGAATGTGTCTGAGATGTCAACTATATATAGATTGGCTAGTCAATTGTTGTCTGATTTCAATGATCCAAATTATAAGTATTTGTTTGATGATAAAAGTTTTTTGACAGCAAAGGCGTTGAATGTGGCTATTCCAGGAGGACCAAAGTTTGAGCCACTTTATAAGGATGTTGACAACACTGATGAAGATTGGAATGCGTTTAATGATATTAACAAATTGATTATAAGACAGCCAATTAGAACTGAATATAAAGTTGCGTTCCCGTATCTTTATAATAGTATGCCACGTAGTGTGTCAATGACCCACTATCATCATCCATGTAGTTGTTATGTGAAAGCTGAAGATATGGATTTGCCAGCATATTATTATGATCCTGTGATTAATCCCATTTCCATGAGAGGGTTTGAAGATGTTAAGAATGAGTTTGAAGATGAGATATTTGATGAGAATGGAGAAGATTCATTTGAATTGCCAAGTGATGTGAAACCATTTTTGAATGAATATCCATTGTATACTGAGAATACAGCTAATGGGATAGCGTTGTATTGGGCGCCATATCCATTTAATAAGAGAAGTGGAAGAATGAGAAGAGCATTGGATGTTTCATTGATTAAGAATTGGTATTTGGAACATTGCCCATCTGATCAACCAGTGAAAGTGAGAGTTTCGTATCAAAAGTTGTTGAAGAATTATGTGATGAATGTGTTGAGAAAGAGACCGCCTAAAGCGCAGAGTAGAAAGTATTTGTTTCGTCAGTTGAAGGCAACAAAGTTTTTCCAGTCTACGCATATAGATTGGGTTGAAGCAGGATTGCAGGTGTGTAGACAGGGCTATAATATGCTGAATTTGTTGATTCAAAGAAAGAGATTGGATTATTTGCATTTGGATTATAACTTTAATTTGAAGCCAGTGAAGACGTTGACAACTAAAGAGAGAAAGAAGAGTAGATTTGGAAATGCATTTCATTTGATGAGAGAAATATTGAGACTGACAAAGATTATTGTTGATTCGCATGTTCAGTATAGATTGGGAAATTGTGATGCTTATCAATTGGCTGATGGAATTCAATATGTGTTTGCTCATGTTGGACAATTGACAGGGATGTATCGTTACAAGTATCGATTGATGAGACAAATAAGAATGTGTAAAGATTTGAAACATGTGATTTACTATCGTTTTAATACTGGACCTGTTGGAAAAGGACCGGGTGTAGGATTTTGGTATCCGTTGTTTAGAGTTTGGATGTTTTTTCTTAGAGGGATTATTCCATTGCTTGAAAGATGGTTAGGTAAACAAAATTTGTTTGTTTAATAAAGGCAATTTGTTGGCTAGACATTTTGAAGGAAGACATTCCAAGGGAATTGCCAAGACTGTTACCAAACAAAGAGTTGAATCTCATTATGATTTGGAATTGAGAGCTGCTGTTATTCATGATATTACTGATATGATGCCAGAGGGAATTAAGAGTAATAAAGCGAGAACTATTTTGCAGCATTTGAGTGAAGCATGGAGATGTTGGAAGGCTAACATACCATGGAAAGTTCCAGGGTTACCAACGCCTATTGAGAATATGATATTGAGATATGTGAAGGCTAAAGCAGATTGGTGGACTAGTGTAGCTCATTACAATAGAGAAAGAATAAGAAGAGGAGCAACAGTTGACAAGACTGTTTGTAAAAAGAATTTGGGAAGATTGACGAGATTGTTTCTAAAGGCAGAACAAGAGAGACAACATAATTATTTAAAGNAAGACTGTTTGTAAAAAGAATTTGGGAAGATTGACGAGATTGTTTCTAAAAGCTGAACAAGAGAGACAACATAACTATTTGAAAGATGGACCTTATTTGACAGCAGAAGAAGCAGTGGCTATTTATACATCAACTGTTCATTGGTTAGAGAGTAGAAGATTTATTCCAATTCAATTCCCACCCTTGTCATATAAACATGATACAAAATTGTTAATTTTAGCATTGGAGAATTTAAAAGAAACATATTCAGTTAAGAATAGATTGAATCAAAGTCAAAGAGAAGAATTGGGATTGATAGAACAAGCATATGACAATCCACATGAAGCGTTGAGTAGAATAAAGAGATTGTTGTTGACTCAGAGAGCTTTTAAAGAAATTTCAGTTCAATTTATGGATCATTATAGTCATATGACGCCAGTGTATGAAGTAGAGCCATTGGAAAAGATTACTGATGCTTATTTGGATCAATATTTGTGGTATGAAGCGGATAAGAGGAGATTGTTTCCAAATTGGATTAAGCCAAGTGATTCAGAGCCACCACCCTTGTTGGTGTATAAATGGTGTCAAGGGATAAACAATTTGAATGAAATATGGGAAACTAAACAAGGAGAATGTGTTGTAATGTTAGAAACACAGTTTAGTAAAGTTTATGAGAAGATTGATTTAACATTGTTGAATAGATTGTTGAGATTGATAATGGATCATAATTTAGCTGATTATATGACATCAAAGAATAACGTTGTGTTGAATTATAAAGATATGAATCATACGAATGCTTATGGAATGATTAGAGGGTTGAATTTTGCAACTTTTATATTTCAATATTATGGTCTAGTGTTAGATTTGATGGTGTTGGGATTGCAAAGAGCGAGTGATTTAATTGGACCACCACAAATGCCTAATGAGTTTTTGCAGTTTAAAGATACAGCGACAGAAATTAAACATCCAATTAGATTGTATTGTAGATATGTAGAAAAGTTTTATGTTTTGTTTAAATTTACGTCTGATGAAGCTAGAGAGTTGATTCAAAGATACTTGACTGAACATCCAGATCCTAACAATGAGAATGTTGTTGGATATAACAATAAAAAGTGTTGGCCCAAGGATTGTAGAATGAGATTGATGAAACATGATGTTAATTTGGGCAGAGCTGTGTTTTGGGATATAAAGAATAGATTGCCTAGATCTATAACAACAATTGAATGGGAAGAATCATTTGTTTCTGTGTATTCCAAAGACAATCCAAATTTGTTGTTTAGTATGAATGGATTTGAAGTTAGAATATTGCCAAAGATGAGAATGAGTGAAGAATTTACATTGAAAGATGGAGTTTGGAATTTAATTGATGAACAAACAAAAGAAAGAACAGCACAAGCGTTTCTAAGAGTTTCAGATGAAATGATTGATAGATTTAACAATAGAGTTAGACAAATTTTAATGTCTTCTGGATCAACTACGTTTACCAAGGTAGCCAACAAGTGGAATACAGCGTTGATTGGTTTAATGACTTATTATAGAGAAGCTACAATTCATACAAGAGAGTTGTTAGATTTACTAGTTAAATGTGAAAACAAGGTTCAAACTAGAGTTAAAATGGGATTGAATAGTAAAATGCCAAGTAGATTTCCACCTGCTGTGTTTTATTCACCAAAAGAATTGGGTGGATTGGGTAATGAAATCAATTCAATCTTATAATAGGAATGTTGAGTATGGGACATGTGTTAATACCTGCGAGTGATTTAAGATTTTCAAAGCAAACTGACACTGGTAATTTAGTATAAATATATTTACAAGGTATAACGCATTTTAGATCTGGATTGAGTCATGATGAAGATCGTAAATAGATTATTTTTTATTAATAGAATTTATACCTAATTTATATAGATACATTCAGCCGTGGGAGAGTGAGTTTGTAGATTCACAGAGAGTGTGGGCAGAGTATGCATTGAAGAGACAAGAAGCGAATGCACAGAATAGAAGATTAACGTTGGAAGATTTGGAAGATTCGTGGGATAGAGGAATACCAAGAATACAAACATTGTTTCAAAAGGATAGACATACATTAGCGTATGATAAAGGATGGAGAATTAGAACTGAATTTAAATTGTATCAATTATTGAAAGCGAATCCATTTTGGTGGACTCATCAAAGGCATGATGGGAAGTTGTGGAATCTTAACAATTACAGAACAGATATGATCCAAGCATTAGGTGGTGTAGAAGGTAAGTTATATTTACGTAATAAACTTAGGTAATTTATGTTGAAATACTAAATTTAGGTATTTTGGAACACACGCTGTTCAAGGGAACTTATTTTCCTACATGGGAAGGATTGTTTTGGGAAAAGAGCAGTGGATTTGAAGAATCAATGAAATACAAGAAATTGACAAATGCACAGAGATCAGGATTGAATCAAATTCCAAATAGAAGATTTACGCTGTGGTGGTCACCAACTATTAATAGAGCTAGTGTTTACATTGGATTTCAAGTTCAATTAGACTTGACAGGTAAATAATGTTTAATTTGAAATAGAATAGGTATATTTATGCATGGAAAGATACCGACGTTGAAGATTTCATTAATTCAAATATTTCGAGCTCATTTGTGGCAAAAGATTCACGAGTCTGTTGTTATGGATTTGTGTCAAGTGTTTGATCAAGAGATGGATGCATTGGAAATAGAAACTGTTCAAAAAGAAACAATTCATCCAAGAAAATCATACAAAATGAACAGGTAATTATGCTTGTAATGGNTCAAAAAGAAACAATTCATCCAAGAAAATCATACAAAATGAACAGGTAATCTATTTTTGAAAGTATTTAATAGTTCATGTGCTGATATATTGTTGTTTGCAACGTACAAGTGGAATGTTAGCAAACCATCATTGTTGTATGATTCAAGAGATTCATTTGATGGAATAACGAGTCAGAAATATTGGTTGGATGTTCAATTGAGATGGGGTGATTTTGATTCTCATGATATTGAAAGATATTCCAGAGCCAAATTTTTAGACTACACGACTGACAACATGAGTAAGATGATATTAGATTAATTATAGGTAAATAGTATTAGTGTTGTTTAATTATAGGTAAATAGTATCAATTTCACATAATGCTAGGTAAGATGATATTATTTAAATTGNTCTCATGATATTGAAAGATATTCCAGAGCCAAATTTTTAGACTACACGACAGACAACATGAGTAAGATGATCTTAATGTTGTGTAATTATAGGTAAATAGTATTAGTGTTGTTTAATTATAGGTAAATAGAAGCAATTTCACATAATGCTAGGTAAGATGTTGTTATTTTAATCCATTAATAGGTATTTATCCATCACCAACTGGATTGTTGATTTCAATTGATTTGTGTTATAATATGTACTCTGCTTATGGCAATTGGTTTCCAGGAATGAAACCATTGGTTCAACAAGCAATGGCAAAGATAATGAAAGCTTCACCAGCCCTCTATGTGTTAAGAGAGAGAATAAGAAAAGGATTGCAATTGTATTCATCTGAACCAATTGAACCATATTTGAATAGTCAGAATTATGGAGAATTGTTTAGCAATCAAGTGATTTGGTTTGTTGATGATACAAATGTGTACAGAGTGACAATCCATAAAACATTTGAAGGCAATTTAACAACAAAACCAATTAATGGAGCTATTTTCATTTTTAATCCAAGAACTGGTCAATTATTCTTAAAGATTATTCATACTAGTGTGTGGGCTGGTCAAAAGAGATTGGGTCAATTGGCCAAGTGGAAAACAGCTGAAGAAGTTGCTGCTTTGATTAGATCTCTACCAGTTGAAGAACAACCAAAGCAAATTATTGTCACTAGAAAAGGAATGTTGGATCCTTTAGAAGTTCATTTATTAGATTTTCCAAACATTATCATCAAAGGTATCAAATATTTCAAATATAAATCAAAGGTATCAAAGATTTCAAATATTAATTAAAGGTTCTGAATTGCAATTACCATTTCAAGCTTGCTTAAAGATTGAGAAATTTGGTGATCTAATCTTAAAAGCCACTGAACCTCAAATGGTTTTATTCAAGTAGAAAAATCTTTTAAATAATATAATAGTTTATATGATGATTGGTTAAAGAGCATTAGTAGTTATACTGCATTTAGTAGACTTGTTCTTGTGTTACGTTCTATGCATATTAATTCAGAAAAGACAAAGATTATATTGAGACCAGATAGAACTGTTATTACTGAACCTCATCACATCTGGCCAAGTTTATCTGATGATGATTGGATCAAAGTTGAAGTATTTTTATTTAAATTTCATTAATAGATTGAATTGAAAGATTTGATTTTGAATGATTTTGGAAAGAAGAATAATGTTTCAATTACTTCATTAACACAAGCTGAAATTAGAGATATTATTCTTGGAATGGAAATTGCTGCTCCAACTCAACAAAGACAACAAATAATTGATGTTGAAAAACAAGTAATTTAAATAACATTGTTTAATTAAAGGGCAAAGAACAATCTCAACTAACTGCAGTAACAACTAAAACAACAAACGTTCATGGTGATCAATTAATCACAACAACAACTTCTAATTATGAAACAAGTTCTTTCGCTTCTAAAACTGATTGGAGAATTAGAGCCATTTCTTGTTCAAATTTAGTCTTGAGGACTAGAAATATTTTCGTTAATTCTGATGATCTATCCGACAAGGGTTACACTTTTGTTTTCCCCAAAAATTTATTAAAGAAATTTATCACAATTTCTGATCTAAGAACTATTGTGCATGGGTAAAGATTATTCCAATCTTTAATTTAGATTTATTTTTGGATCCAGTCCGAAAGATAATCCTCAAATTAAAGAAATTAAATGTATTGCTCTTGTTCCTCAATGGGGTACACATCAAGTAGTTCATTTGCCTGACTTAATTCCTCTACATGAAAATTTAGAACCGTTGGGTTGGATTCACACTCAACCAAATGAACTTGGCCAATTGTCTTCCCACGACATTATTCAGCACTCGAAATTCATTCACAACTCTGACGGTAACTGGAACGGTGACAAGACGTGCATCATCACCTGTTCTTTCACTCCTGGTTCATGCTCTCTAGTCTCTTACAAATTAACAACTGCGGGCTATGAATGGGGAAGAGAAAACAAAGATTTGCTCTATTCAACAAACACTCATCCTCCAGGTATTTCTATTCATTTCCCTTAAAAGGTTACAATCCTTCTCTCTATGAAAAATCTCAAATGATCCTGTCTGATAGATTCTTTGGTTACTTTATGGTCCCTGAAAACGGTAGTTGGAATTACAACTTTCAAGGCGTCAACATGTCCGACAAACTCACTTATTCTCTCAAAATTGACACGCCAAAAGACTTTTACCACGAATCTCATCGTCCATTCCATTTTATGAATTTCACCGACTTGCAAGTGGCTGAAGCCTACGATCGTGATGATTACTTTCAATAAATTAACTTTTAATTCTATTTTAAAATGCATTATTCAAGTATTAATGATTATAAATTTATAATAACTAAAGACAAAATATATTTCATTTGAAGAATTTCTTACAAAATTTTACTAAATGTTTCCATGCAGACTTGAACTGCAGGCCTTCTGCGTGTTAAGCAGATGTGATAACCAACTACACCATGGAAACTTGAAACAGTGTAAGTTGCAAATGTATAATTGCTAAAATGTTGATGTAAACATAAACAAATCACAACAATGAAGGGTTGGGCTAGAACAGAATTCAAAAAGTTCATTATTCTTTCATCAGCTATTTTTGGTTTGTTCTTGTTAATTAAATTTCTATCACTATTCGCTTCAGATATAGAATCTTCAAGCAAAATACAATCATTAAACAGCTCATGGATAAAAACAGATAGTTTAGTCTTTATTAAAAGACAAAAGAGAATTCCAACATCTGGTATTCTGCTCGTTTTTGGAATACACTCTCCAATCATTCCAAACTACCAAGAACGATTCAAAAAGGCGGGTGGAAGAAGCACTCTATATTTAAAAGAATTAAATCGTGTAATCGACTCTATTAGAGCTACCAATAAAGCAATAAGTATTACTGTCGCCACTGATGATGTTCAAGCAATTCCAGATGAAATAGCTCGCAAGGTGCAAAACATCTTTCTGCAAAAATTGAAAACTAGAGCGCCGTGGGGAGACAAAACACCCGCAATGCTACAAAGTCCGTATGAAAATACTCTTTTTCTTGATCTTGATACACTGGTGTGTGGTGATATTAAACCAATCTTTAAATTGTTGGACAACTTTGATATGGCAGTCGTCATGGAAGTTTTACTAAAACAACAGTTTCTAGACGCTCACGTTAAAAATGTAATGTAATGGCTTTTCATTGACATAGTATGATCCATCTGCTCACTTTAATGCCATTTTCGAAACCAATTCTGGTGTTCTGCTGTATAAAAAGACAAAAGAAACTTTGGATTTTTTGAATTCTGTATACTATAGCCATGAAAAAGGAAGCGATCAACATTATTATCATTTGACTTCACCCTTGGGGTAAGATATTGGTTAATATGTGATTAGTCTTTTGGGAAAGAGCAATGTTAGATTCATAATGCTGCCGTATGAATACAATTTTAGGTTTCACACTGGAAAAGTACCCGTGTTCCTTCAAGGGCCTGTTAAAATCGTTCATTCCAGATACGTTACGTGTGAAGATGTGAACAGACTAACTAGCCCCCGGATTTTCGATCCAGTTTCAAGAAATATTACACTAACTTTTAAAGTTGATGAAAAAGAACGCAATTGGAAGTACATTCTTCAGTAATTATGCAATAAAAAGATTTATTTTTCCTGAAAGGCGTATTTAAATATTTTAGACCCAATGCGGAATTCACAGCAGTGAATTTTAGGCTTTCGTCTTGACAAGTGCTTTGAAAATTTAGATTCCAAATTTGTAACGACTTGATCTAGAAATTCGTCTGTAAAAGCCGACGTGGATTGACAAGCAATACTGACATGGAACTCTGGGTTCTAATCCAAATATACTGAAAGAGTTACATCATAATATAGATTCAGTCCATAACGTTTCATGACATTGTTGACAATGTCCACTATACCAAGTATTTTCTTGCTTCCTTTGTCAATGTCAATCGCTATAAAATCTTTATCGCCATTTTCATTCTTGTACCGATTAAACCTTTTCATTGTAACTCGAAATCTTTCTTTCAGAATATTTTGAACTTTACTTGGCTATCTCGGCTTCTCTCAATCCGTTAACCAAAGCGTCAGAAAAGCCTTCTATACAATGATGTGGAAGAACATCATTTTTGGACAATGATACNTATGCAATAAAAAGATTTATTTTTCCTGAAAGTCGTATTTAAATATTTTAGACCCAATGCGGAATTCACAGCAGTGAATTTTAGGCTTTCGTCTTGACAAGTGCTTTGAAAATTTAGATTCCAAATTTGTAACGACTTGATCTAGAAATTCGTCTGTAAAAGCCGACGTGGATTGACATGCAATACTGACATGGAACTCTGGGTTCTAATCCAAATATACTGAAAGAGTTACATCATAATATAGATTCAGTCCATAACGTTTCATGACATTGTTGACAATGTCCACTATACCAAGTATTTTCTTGCTTCCTTTGTCAATGTCAATCGCTATAAAATCTTTATCGCCATTTTCATTCTTGTACCGATTAAACCTTTTCATTGTAACTCGAAATCTTTCTTTCAGAATATTTTGAACTTTACTTGGCTATCTCGGCTTCTCTCAATCCTTTAACCAAAGCGTCAGAAAAACCCTCTATACAATGGTGTGGAAGAACTTCATTTTTGGACAATGATATATGGAGTGGAACGTCGTTTTCATCTATCGGTTTAAAGTCACTAGGAATTTCATTATAGATTTTGTCGAGTAAAACTTGATCCAATTCGACTTGATAAATCACGATTAATATAAATACCTGGGAGGTACACTATCAGTGGAAACAAACCAATTTTTTTGTCATTTTTCATACAGAAATTCTGAAAAAATCAGCATGCTTCAACTGGCCATTTTTGTTTTGCTATCAATATATTTAGCATATATTTCGTTAAGGGGAGTCACAAAAATATCAGATGGTTTAAAAAGAATTTATGAGAGCATTGTGCATCGAAATGAAATCGAGGAATTAAGAGAGCTTACCTGCAATGTAGCTGACACGCGAAACGAATTGAATAAGATCTCTCCTCATGATGATTTTGCGGAATGGGCATTTTGTAGGAGGAGATTGGACAAGTTGGAAGCATCTCTGTCGAAAGCAAGTACGTTTTATTGATCTCCAAGAATAGATTTGAATCGGTCAGTAACGTCTACAACTATTAATCTGAAATTTTTAATTGTCACTAAATTCCTAAGCGTCATTCTGCCTACTTTGACCCTATGGTGGCTGCATGAGTTCTACTACATATATGATGCCGTAAGAATTTATTGGGTAGAGAAAATTCTATCAATTTTCAATAGAGGCGATGGTAAATGAGCGTGCAAAATTATTATAGGGGGATTAAGTTCATCGTTATTGGTTTCCATCGGTTGTTTGTTCTTTCGACGAATGATAAAATTGTCTGATCAAATAAACGAATCGAATTAATAACTTAATTTATTTGCAATAGCTCCACATCAAAAATTAAATTTGACTTTGGAGGAATGACTCCTGGGTATCCTCTTTCACCATATCCATAGTCGTACTATGTAAATTAATAGAATAATGATTACAGATATTTTTAATTTGGCACATTCCCCTAAACTCATCTGAGGAACACCTTCATCCCATCCTCTAATAACTTGGCCTACACCAATGGTAGTCTTAAATGGTTTGTTGCGGTCACGGGAGCTGTCAAACTTTTGACCGTTTTCAAAATACCCGTCATCTGCACTAGTTGTATAAAAATAAGTTACAATGCATTGTGACAACATCACCTTTTTTAGGGAAATTCTTTCCGTCTCCTGCCTTTGTAGTTTCTTTCTGCACGCCCATTTTAACCAGGGTTTGGCGCTTCAAATTTATCAATAAAACTTAAAAGGTAATTGTCTGTTAGAAACTTAGATTTTTTTAAAAAATATGAACAATAAAAATCCAGAATGCATTCCAATACTGAAAGGGAATTCAATTCAAGACCAAGCCACTAGAAACTTAAGAATGTCAGAAACTATTCAATCACCTACACCCGTTAGACCAAATCCTTCACGAATCACTTCCGAAGATGAAGATAACACTGATGTTGTTACAGAACAAACACCTGCCTTGTCAATAGAGGAGTCGACAGAAATTGATGATACAAATGAATTGAATCGCCTATCTCCGCGAGAATCCGATGACGCTGAAAATAAACGTAATCTCAGGAGTAGAAAATCTGTGGAACCAAAAGAAAATATAGGTAATGCCCATAGGCTTGGTGACATACCAGCTAGTAATCGTCATTGTTAATAATAAATAAAGTTGCTGAGGAATTGGAGAAAAAGAGACCAAACGATCCAATGATAACTCTTCTTCATAGAATAATATATATGAAAACTGACAAGCCAAAGGTAGGAGATATTGTTTCTGATTTATAGCCGGAAGAAAAGAAACAACATATTTTAGACTTTTCGGGATGGAAAGAAGCCGAACTTGATAGTAGAGTACTACACGCAAGGTTGTATAGAGTGACAATACCCTGCATTAAAGACCTTTGTAGCCTCTTAAGTCTCGACAATGAAGGTAGCAAAGTACTAAAACATTGTCATAATAAAAAGAATGAATTGATTGAAAGATTAATAAAGTTTTTAAGCTCACCAAAGCCTGTGAAGAAAACTAGAGTGTCCTTGGCGCCCATACCATTTAGAACCCCAAGACCATCAAGTCGCACTGGAAGATTAAGCAGAGCAGATGGTGATGATATTATCCCGTTAACGCCAATCAACCGTAAAAGACAGAGGGAAGAACTAAAAGAAGCACCTCATGTAAAACTTATTTTGCATAAAAACAGACAATTGCTATTCCAAGAGTGAAAAATTTACCTACATTCCAAAAGAAAGTGTTATTTAAGAAACCTTCCCTAGTAAGGATGCCAATTGTCGTTTATAGAATATTGAACAAAGCGATAACGACTTGATAATTTTGGTCCTTCTTATAATCGACCAAAGCGACGATAATTTAACAAAATCTGACATAATAGAAAATTTAATCCAAATTGGGGGAAAGAAGCCAAAAGATTATTATCAAAATATAGTAGAAAAAGCGTTAATAACCTATTCCGAGGAATAAATATTGTATTTTATTTTTGAGTTGAATATTTACGTTTTCCGATGTCGAAAGGAATATATTTGTGTTTCATCATGTGTTTAATTTGTCTCTTCATGGTAATTGCAAATATTATTATAAAATAAATTACCAAAACTGGCCAGAATACTGGAATGTCGAATAATGAAATAAAGGAGCAAACGAAAGCGATTAAACTAGCTCTAGTGGACCAATACCAAAATTTAAATTCTGGTAATCTTCTTATAAAAGGTTTGAATTCTTCATCCATCTTTGTTGGCAGTGCTGGGCCTTCTGCAATTTCTTCACTTTCAGCTAATGACGGATCAAATTTAGGAGTTATAAATGCGAGAAACAGATTCAACAAATAGATACTAAGAGCATAAGCAACTACGTACCATCCCTGTACAAATATAATTCGAAGAAAGAATATGATTATTAAAACTCCAGTAAATGACCACCTGGGAATAGTGTATGGAGTGAGTGTGTCTAGAAATTTCTGCCATTGCTAATCAACATGATATTTATATGTTTACTTTGGAGTACTGAAGAAATTGAATCTCGATAGATGATGGAGGTGAACTCTGATTCATGAAAAATCGGAGAATTTTGTGACCTAAATTCGGACAAACCTAATAAACAGTTGCAATGTTCAATTGAATGAATTTTCTATATTCAATGAAACTTTTTAAATCTATTTATTTTGAACTAGCATGGACAGTTTTTCGTCTGTAAGATGGCATGCCCAATTTGGTTTTAAATGTTCTGGAAACTGAAATTGTGACATTGTATTTCTAATTAATTCTGCGTCTGATTCTGACAAGGTGTTATTGTTAATGTTCGCGTCAGGTGAAAAATTTGCTCGAGGTAGAAAAGTGATATTTGTATGCTGATGGGATTGGTATTCTGAAAATGAATCGTCTTGTAAATTTTCTAACAGAGATGTATGTTCTTCTAGCAGATCGAATTTGTAGGAATTTTGTTCGATATCGCTATCTGAAATGTTAAAGTCTAGTGGATGATTGTTTGGCGAAGAAGCAGATACAGTAGTTTGTCCGCCTAATGAAAAAGGGATTAGAGAGTATTACTTGAGAGTTCTTGAGTCATTGTAAACAAATGAAAAATCCAAAATAACGACGGTGATGAAAGGACATGAAAAGCGCATACAATAATAAATGAATAAAGAAATAAATTATAAAATATTTATAGATATATATTAATTCATGAATTTTCTACAATTTGGAGCACCACAATTGCAAGGAATTTTTTCATCCTCAATAGCAAATTTGTAATCGTAAGTGAGTTCGTCACCAAGATAAATATTTTTGCTGGCGTAAATGATGACTTTTTTAGTTCCTTCTATTGTGGATATTTTAGCGTGACAATTTGGTTTACATGAATGATTTATGAATCTAGCAGCGTTTCCTATTGAAGGGGAAGAAAATGATTACCTTTTCTGGTAGCGTCTATGATAACGTCATCATCTAATCTAAACATGTAGCACCCGATGCCATTCTTGTCATAGTATGATTCTCTCTTGTCGGCTACTTTTTGACCGATGAGTTCACCTACGTATTCAATGACGAGATCGTTTGCTTTAAAGTTTATGTTTGAAAACAGCCCATAACCTTGAATTCTTGATGGGGCTATTCTGAGGTTTTTTCGTTCATTTTGTTTCATGACTCTATATTTTGTGCCCAAAGGAAGAATAATATTTTGAGAAATTGATTTATCTTTTTTATCTTCAAAGTTTGATTCATTTTTAATACTTGAAGAGAGTAAAAGCCTTGAATGATTTGAATAAGATTTATTGAAAGAAGACTGAACAGTTCTAATTCTAGCGCAAGTTGGAGGACCTAGAATGTTTACTCTAAATATTTTAGATCTATTTAAAGCTTCTTGATGTGACATTGAATTGTATTGATAACCATTGCAATTAATAACGTTTGGTAAAGCTTCTAACTGTTGAGAGATTGGGAGAATATTTAAACCAAAAAAGAAATATGAGAATATTTTACATTGACTGAAATTGAAAATGTTTGTGTAGTTTTGATAACAATCATTTAAAAGGGAAAATAGTTTACTTAGAGTGTTTTCAATTGAAATGTCGCAAGAAATAATTTCATCTTTTAAATCAAAACATGAAATTCTAAAAAGAGGAATATTTTTTTCCTTGTTTAAAACAATTTCACATTTATAAATAGTTCTTTGAAAAGGTCTTTTAAAACTCCAATAATTTCTAAAAGATGTAAACCCAATTGGAAACAGAATGTTTTTATCATAAAATCCATTTGGATTCAATGGAATACTTCCAAAAGATGTCACTATCAATGATCCAACTCTAATTATTGATAAATCTTCACTTATTATTTGAATTTTATTAAATTTTCTTTTCTGATTTTTATTTAAAACAATTAATCTCTTTGGAATCTCAATTGATTTGTTTTCATCTTGTTTAAACTCAATTTCTTTACTCAAGTGACAATACCCATCTGTGGACAATTCAACGTTCGCTTTCAATAAACAAGATCTATGAATCCATTTTGATTTAAAATTAGGATAATCATTTAAAAATAATGGATTGGGGCTAACAAAATCTGGAAATGGAATCAATCCATCAATTTCTGAAATTTCAGATTTATTGCATGCAACACAATGAAACAAAATTAATGGAAAATTTGAGTCTTTAAAAATAAATTTTAAATATTTTTCATTTAATATTTTTCTTTCTTTTCTTTCAAAATTATTTAATGAAATTTCATAAAGTGGTTCTCTTTCGTCATCTTGCAGTTTAATTCTTTTTCTATCAGAATTTTCATTTAAATTTTCTTGATCTTTTAAACTGATAGATTTATGATCTTTATCTACTGTTAAGACTTTATCTTTAGCAAATTTATCTACAACTTGATTTGAGGGTTCTTTTATTATGTTTCTGACTTCTTTGTCTATCACCACTTTATTAGAGGGTTCTTTTACTTTATTAGAGGGTTCTATAATCACTTCATTGTCAAATATCATATCTTTGTCTTCATTGTCAATAACTATTTCTCCATCTTTGTCTATTCTATTTATCATCACTTCAGTATCTTCTCTATTTATTATCATTTTTTGGTCTTCTTTGTCTATTATAATATCGTTGTTGATTTTATTATCGTAAAGGTCATCTACAACCATCTCATTCTCATTGCCATCTTTCTCGTCAATCTCTTTCATCACATCTTCAATCAAATCTTCAACTTTTTCTTTTGCTATTAATTCTATTTCCTTTTTCTCGATATCCTTGATTGATTCTATTTCCTCTTCTTTCATTTCCTCTTTACAAATTTCTTCTTTCAGTTCTTGTTTACAAATTTCTTCTTTATTGATTCCATCTTTACATTTGGGACAAAAATATTTCAAGTTTTCATCTTTTTCTAATTCTTCATATTTCTTTTTCGTTAAACTCTCATCACAATCCAAATGAACCCATTTTTCACACTTGTCACAAATTAACATCAAAATGTCAAAATCATCACTTTTATACAGTTTATCACAAATTGGACAAAAATCACCATTCATTCTCGATCTTCCACAATCTCCACACAATTCATAATCAAACATCCATTCATGCATTCTTTTTGGAAGTACTTTCCCTTTATCAAATAAACCTAATCTCTTTACCAGACCAATTGTTTCCTCCTGCACTCGTAGACCCACAATTCTTACATTTCACACAGTTATCACACAAAAATCTCCCTTCTGGAACCTTTTCTAATGGATTTTTAACACAAACTGTATGATAACTAGAATCACATTCATCACACACCATCAACAATCCTTCAGGCTCTGCTCTATTACATCCCTGACAAACAAAACAATTTATACATCGCCAATTCTTAATCAAACTATGCTCCTTTTCATACCCTCCCTCCTTACTCAATGCTTCATCAGGTTGCATCGGCTGAATCTGTAACTTGTTCCATTGCTTTAAATCCAGAAATTCAGAATTAAAATCTACACACCCCAAATGATATCCTTCTCCACAATGCGCACAAAATATTAACGGCTGCTCATAATCAATAGAAGCACACGCAGAACAAATGTCAAATGGTAAAACACTCCCCTTGGGACAAAATATTGGTATAAACTGATTCACATTAACCATAAATGATTTTGTTAATTCTATCACCTTCTTTTCATTCTTGTCTCTCTCTGTACATTCAACTACCATTTCGCTCTTGTTTTGAACATCGCGCTTCTTCAGTATCTTTTCCTTGTTGAATTTAGGTATTTGATGCTTAAATTCAGTTTTTATGCCATTCATCGGAAATGATGGGACATTACTCATAATTGCTGAAGGAAAATTCAACCCTGCAGGACTAGATGAACTCTTCAACAGCAAAATAAAATATTCCAAAGGCATATCGAACCTCTCGATATATATAAATTTGAATATCGTAAACTCACCCTTTTCTAAAAACGTGGAAAATTCTGAACTGGATATCTATTCTACACGGCAAAGTTACTTACCTTGGTCCTACTACGATGGTCAAATAAATATGAAGACTTTGATATCATATCCATAGCCCACATAACAGCGTCATTATACTTTACTCCATTTTGTGGTATTGGATATGTTCTTCCACCGCTATCAAAAATGGCCGAAAAATGAAAAAATTTTAATCTATCAGCTCCAGGTATAATGTATTGGCGTCTTATCAACTCTGTAAAAACAGTGGAGTGATTCACATTCATTTTTCAAATTTCGTAAATTCACGAGTTTAATATTAACAGGTTTTACAAGAGTTTATATTAACATTATAATTTGAACATAATAAATTAATATGACGAACCTCTTATGCCTTTAATTTCTATGTTTTAACTTCAAAATTATGTAAATGGCATGGGAAATACGCATAAAATTAAATAAATATTTTTTTTGTTTGTTACAGCGTTAATAATAAACTTTTTATGTAGGCCTGGTCGAACGATTGAAATTTCGGAAAGAAATGGCTATCGAATACTCTAGGAAAATGCTTGATAGGTTGATGGGAACCGACAGGAATGACCTTGAAGCTAAAGGAGGTTTGAAATTTAATGACCCCGAGGTATTCTTAATTTTTTCCTTTGAAAGGTTTGCAAAACTTTTATTGCGAGATTTTGTCCTCACGAAATGTTTCAGCACACCAAAATGGGTAGAATAGTAGGGGATTGTCCATATAAACACCACGACGATTACCTACGCGATGCGTAAGCACTCAATTTTCTCCAATATTAGGTATCTGGGAAAGGAAGGTGATAAGTATAGAGAAAAATATGAAATGGAATTGTATGAATTTCTTGAAGACTTGGTTCAAGAATTGGATAAAAGGTATCAAATACTATATGGTTTTACAAAGTATGCGAAAAGGTAGAGAAAGATTGGATTTTCGTTCTACTGATGAAGTTATGCAACTTGTCAACCCAAATAAGGAAGAAAATGACGAAAAAATAATTGAATTGGAAGGAAAGGTGAAAGAACTGTTGGTCAAAATTGAAGACTTTGGGGAGCAAGGGATGATCGATGAAGCACAAAATTTAACAAAAGAAGTTGACAAAATTAAGCTGGAAATAGACAGATTAAGAGCTGTAACATATACATTCATTTTTTAGAAGATTGAAGATGTGAATCCATATTTAAAACTGGAAAAGAGAATGCAAGTTTGTGATGTTTGCGGATTGCTTCTAGTTATGAATGATGATCCTAAGCGTATGGAGGCACATATTGCTGGAAAACAGCACGTCGGTTTTTTGAAAGTTCGAAAGACTTTACAGGAATTTAGGGTAATAATAAATAATTAAGCTATTCAGGATAAATATGGACCAATAAGGTTAAGGAGATCTAGAATCACTTCTATGGATAATCTTAACGATGATAACCCAAATTCATATCGGCCTAGTAGACAATCGCATTCGCGCATGGTAGATCACCGTGATGATCAGCATCGACGTTCTGATACAAGGAGGCATGAAAAACGTGATGATAGGTATCAAGATCGTAGAAGAGATGATCGAATGAGTAGAGAAGGATACTCAAGAAGGAGGAGATCCCGTTCCCCATATTAAATAAAAATTCGAATTACCTATAATCCGTTTATTAAAGATGACAACTTCTTTTTAAAGAATAGAGCACGTCCAATAATCTGAAAACAATGAGCCAGTCAAAACCGCCTTAATTTGATCATTTTGAGATAATCCCAACAAATCCGACTCTTTGAAGTCAGAAAAATACAATACTCTTGGCATTAAAAAATTTATCATTTCCTTTCTATTTAGTTCGATCGCTTTTGCTAGTGCACGACGATAAAATTTCATGTTCATGTCATAAGTATCTGACGACATCGTTTCCACAGGTCCATAACCATGAACCTGTGCCTTAATCATTTCAAAATCATTATCTACGACAGCTTTTGTCATTAAAGGTGTTTTTTCATCATCAAATCTCTTGGCTGCTGCTAGTTTGTCATCTAATGGCAATTCAAGAAAGTAATCTGCGGAAAACTCTTCAAATATTAATTGACCTAGTATATTTATCGCTTTTTCATCATTCTCGTTTATGGCAAAAACTAAGGAATCACGTATTTTGTCAAAGGATTGAATTTCAAAAAAATTCTCAGAGAGAACGTTGCATGATTCTAATAAAAAATCATAATTTTTCTTCTTAATACTCTCAGTAAGAAAATCTGGAGTTTCGAGAAAATTTCCTGGACTTGGAAAAGACTTTGTCATGCACGATGAAGTGGCGAAGTAGAAAATCCATTTATTTAGGGGAAAGTATTTCAGCCATATATGAGTTTGCATAATTTAATTCGACTTCTAAGGGATATCCATTATCATGATTCAGCAGTATCCTTCGAAATGGATTACCGTCTATTAAAAGGACCGCCCATGATTTACCTTTTCCAATGATCGAGCCATTTTTAATTATAGTTTCCATTACTTTTTTAATGTTTTCTTGGATATGATTTTCCGGATTTTCAACCTAAGATTCGCATAACTTAAGAGTACTTGACCAACATCGATAGAAACCAATCCTCCATCTACAGCTTTGTATGGAACGCTTTTGAAGCAAGTGTTTATTGCATTTTCTATTTCGTTGGTTAAAGTGCCAAGCTTTGAGTTTGGCATCAATCCCTTCGGCCCCAAGGTCTTGGCTACCTTACGAACAACACCCATCATGTCTGGGGTTGCCAGTACATGAGAATATTCTATTTCATTCTTTTCAATCTTTCTATTTTTGAAAGTAAATCAATACTTTTTCTCTTAAATCCTCACCTCCAACGTTAGATACCCCTAAACTTTTCGCAATATCAGCCATTTGACCCTTTAAAAGACTTAAAAAAGATATACTTGTGCAAAAACTGCAATTTTAACATTTGGTGACTTAAAATAGGGCATTTGAATGAAACCTCTTATGGAACCCACACTTTAACATGTTGCTGTCGATGCATTACCTTAATCGATCAGTGTTTATCTCAATTGTCAATTTAATTGTACGATTCGATAGTCCAACTGCATAAGCCTTAAGTACAGACGCGACTACAATAACCATGATTAATCATTTAAACCTTCTTGAATTGAAAGAAATAAATCTTTATCGTTTTTCTTTTCTGCCCAATGACGATAATGCCACTCTTTTTGCTCCTCTTTTTCTTGTTGAGAGATTCGAACCCTTAATGGTAATCCACTCAAAAGCTCTTCGGGATATATAAAACGATGATATCCGCGGCTTTTTCTAATAATTGGAAATGTAATTTGAGAAATTCGTATCATAATGTGCTTAAGCTGCTACCAGAATGTAGTAGTCCGGGGTCATAAATTCTATAATAATATTACTGGCTGAGTGGCTGTTGACCTGTTGTGCTCTGCTAATAGAATTATTGAAATATGTCTGCAGTCGATATTTTAAATGTTAAGCAAAGATTTTCCACTTTTGTAATATTTTGAATGCATTAGGATCTAAAGACCTATTAAATATTATTGTCTCGGATATTTGATGTTCGATAATTATTGGGCTAAGCATTGGTGTAAAATCTTGTTGACGTTGCGAACCGTTTTTTCCGCGCGGTATCAGTAAGTGTGAACAATATTGTGTATGACGATGATGCGGATTACATAATCGCACAGCGGAATCACCTAANAGATTTTCCACTTTTGTAATATTTTGAATGCATTAGGATCTAAAGACCTAATAAATATAAATGTCTCCGGTCTCGGATATTTGATTAATTATTGGGCTAAGCATTGTTGTAAAATCTNTAGTGTGTAAAATTGTAAATATCGGAAAAGGACGGTGTTTCCAAAATTTTGATAGAATGACGGCAAGACAACAAAATGCAAGAAAGGAAGATGAAAATGAGAAGGAAATCGATGAAGTTAATGGTCCTTTTCCTGTTGAGGCTCTTGAGGTATAATGTCACACATGAATATTTTAGCAACATGGCATTTCTGCTGCAGATGTGAAAAAGCTTAAAGAGAGTGGGTATCATACAGTGGAAGCTATCGCCTTTACCCCCAAAAAGTGTTTATCTTTGATTAAAGGAATCACGGAGCAAAAGGCTGAAAAACTCATAGCCCAAGGTATTCCCACAAACAACATTTTATTAGCATGCAAATTGGTTCCCACTGGTTTTGTCAGAGCAACAGAGATTCATAAAATTCGACAAGAATTAATTTACATTTCTACGGGATCAAAGGAATTTGATAAAATTTTGGGCGGTGGATTCGAAACTGGGTCTATTACTGAGTTGTACGGGGAATACAGAACTGGAAAAACCCAAATATGTCATACTATTGCTGTAATTTCACAGGTAGATAAAAGAATCATCAAAATATAGCTACCTCAACATTTAGGTGGGGCTGATGGAAAGTGTTTATGGATTGACACTGAAGGGACATTTAGACCAGAAAGGTGCGTGGAGATAGGAAAACGGTAAGAGTATAAAAACACATTAAAAGGTTTAATTTGAGGGAAGATTGTATTTTGGAAAATATAACGTATGCTCGCGCTTACAACACCGACCAACAGCTTCAATTACTTCAACAAGCTTCTGCTCTAATGATGGAAAGTAGATACGCCCTGTTAATTGTGGACAGCGCTATGAATTTATTTCGTACAGACTATATCGGGAGAGGGGAGTTACAAGCAAGGCAAAGTCTACTCGGTCGTTTCATGAGGATGTTAATGCGTTTAGCCGATGAGGTAATCAAACCTTAAAAACAAAATAGTTTGGTGTCGCAGTAGTTATTACTAACCAAGTTGTGGCGACAGTAGACGGTGCGATGATGTTTAATGCGGATCCCAAAAAAGCGGCAGGTGGACATGTTTTGGCTCACGCTTCTACCACTCGTCTAAGTTTAAGAAAAGGTCGTCAAGAAAGTAGGATATGCAAAGTCGTTGATTCTCCTCGGCTCCCCGAAAGCGACGCTACGTTTGCAATCACTGCTAACGGAGTTGAAGACTTTAACGAATGAAAATTAATAAATGACATTTTGTTACGAGTTTTAATTTTTTAGTACAAGTTTCGTGCGAACTACATAAATTAAAATCTTCTGCTCCCAGTCATGAGGCAATGCATATTATACGAAAAAAGGTAAACACTTTGGAAGTTGTCTTACCAGACCTACTTGACGATAGCACGGATGGATATTCACGACTCACGTCCATGAATTACGATCTTAATACTAGTTATTTACACTAAATATTCATTTTCATTTAGTGGATATGATGAAGACAACTTATTTCCTTTTGTCGTACCAGGAATTCTCATCCCAATTCATAGAGGGATT